>JAOVVB010243143.1:0-55852 GCA_028570985.1 Heterobranchus longifilis | reverse complement strand
GTGTGTGTGAATGCATGCACGTGTGGATGCATGTGCATATGTAGTCGCAGCCACTGTAACCCTGTAACCCTTTTTGGTTTTGGAAAGGAAAAAAAAAAGACTGCACCATCCAAACTCTTAGTATATGTAGTCTTACAGCCTCATGCACACTGCTTCTGTATATTGAGAAATGCAAAACTTGCCTATGGTTGCTATTAGACAGTGAATGTTCAGGGTCGGGGTTTACTGCAGTCAGTTCTTGCGTTGGCACTGAACGTTAAGTGTGAGGTGTGGAATCAGCCCATTATGGATGTAATTCCTTGGGCTGTTCCTATATAATAGAGTGTGGCGTAATTACCTGCACATTAAGTATTGATTTTGTCAAGCTGTTTCATCAAGTTCTCCATGATGCATAGTTAACAAGACGAGCCTTAAAACCAAAACAACTTTGATCATTCACCTTTTTAAATAGGATGTTCTTTTTAATGTGTATGTTTATCACCTCGGTAAACATAAAATACATTCAGTAGCCATTGTTTTCACTTTCCCTCTCACCAGTTTTGGCTGTAACTAATCAATAGTCAAAGGATATATTGCGTTTTGATCAGGTGGAAGTATCCCACAGGACAAAGAGTGGCATGGTGTTATTCAGCTGGTGCTCTTCTGAAAGCCAAGCACTTTTCACTTTCATGTTGAAATGGTGGCACTATCGATTCAGAGACACAAATGGTGATGGCTTTCAAAGCATCTCTCTACCCCCCTCTGTATCAGAGATCTGTTTGAGGGGATTTGTGGGTGTATTCCTGTAAGAAAACCAGAATCTGAGTAAATACTCCCAAGATATCAATGAATGATGTGAAACTTGTTTTTTCAGTAACTTTTTAGAGGAAGATGAGCAGCAAAACACTGTCTGAACATAGGAGACAATGATTTTTTGAGACACAACGATGTGTGGAGATGAAGTACGTTTGGTACTCTTGTTTTGAACTCATCAAAGTCTGTGTGCTAAACACAATCAAGCTGATCTTTGCAGGTGAGTAAAGTAATTCTCCTTCTGATGTGAAATCGCAGGCTGTGACTGCTCATATAGTGCAGTGTTTACCTCCAGCTTTGTCATCATCACTCTCCAGACAGATTGATTCAAAGGCCCAATCAGACCAGTTGAAGTAGATTGTTTGTTTATACGTCTCTGGCTGGGACTTTGTGCAATACCCTCTTTCAGTCTTGGAAAAAGGCCACAATTTCTCACTGTGCGTAAGATCCTCAGAATAAGCACCAAATTCTGTCATTTTCATCGGTTAAAAAACGAACATTGGAAACTCTGAGATGACAAACAAATTGCAGAGTGCAGCATTTGGAACAGCGACTAAGAAAAACTTGAAGAAGTAGGAGAAAAGGTTTTTCAACACATTTGAACCGAGTTTAAAAGAATTCAAGCATAGCAGAGGAGGGATGAGGCGAGGCTTTAAAAAAACCCAATCTTAACTAGAAATGCCAAACGGATGTAAGTATTTAGATAAGGTATTTCCCCCATATCACACGCTACCACGCCAGGGAGGAAATTGGACACAGCCAAAAATGTCTGAATCCCACTGCCCAAAAAATGTTAAGTACTCAGTCATACTTCACTCTAATCTAATTGAGTTGGAAATTAAAGCCCCAGAATAAGGTTAGTGACAGAGCTTTTATAAATGAGGTATAATAATAGCCAAAGAAAATTGGATGTAATGATATCACCAAGTCAGTTTTAGGATTACCAAGTCATATGGAAGGTAAAATACCCCGACAGAGTGTGTCTAATTGTTTTTGTGAGAAATTACAATCATAGTTGCACTGTATATAATACAGTGTGTGTGTGTGTGTGTGTGTGTGTGTGTGTGTGTGTGTGTGCGTGTGCGAGCGAGTGTGTGTGTGTGCGAGCGTGTGTGTGTGTGAGCGAGTGTGTGCCACTTGTGCATATATACATTCATTCTTAAATGGCAAAGAATTTACTGCCTTTTAAAGAATAACTGCACATAAGTATCCAACCCATTCTCACTCCCAATTCATCAAATGCACACACACACACACTCCACACACACACACCCCCACACACACACACACACACACACACACACAGGCTCTGAGATGCGCCACTCAGCACAGGGTCAGTAAACAGTGAAGCAGCATGGAGGCCAGTGAAAATATTACGGTTTAAATATCAGTTTATTCAGCCTTTCTTTATGTGTTTGAGCGCTGCTCGGACGGAGACAGACGGCTGTGATGACGTGTGTCGTAGCATCACACAGATAAAGTGGTGAAAATTAGCATGTTCACTCGGGTGTTGTGTTTACGTCACTGCCGATCTGAGCTGGAGCCGATAAATAACCGTGACCACTGCAGAGTCATTTGTCCCGGGAGTGAATGCCGATTGTAACCTTTCCCTTTGGAGACAAAAGCCAGATGTTAGTGGGTGTTAGTGGGTTTTTTGGCCAGTGGGAAAGGGTTACAACAAGTCGTTTTGTTGCCTAAATCTAACAAAGTAGTTTTGTTTGAATTCACAATGGCACTAACCTGCATGTTGAAAAATGGCGCCACGGTCATCCTGACCAAGCTGCCGTATTTGACGAGTTGGGAAAATGCAAATGTCAGAACAGAAATCTTCTTTACCTTTAACTCAAAGTCTCTTAGATATAGTCCATGGAATAAATTACTCCATCAGTGACAGAAATGTAACAACTTGTGCTTTGTGTTCAATAGAGGATGTCTGAAAAACCCACACTGTCCTCAATCATCAAAGTAGCAGATTTAATTTTTTTTTTGTTTGTGACTTTTAAAGTCCATCAGGTTCAGAGCATGCATGTAGCTTTCAAGCTGAAATTAACTTAGTCCATGAAAATATCATCTAAATGTCATCGCAACACCGTACCTTACCTCTCTTTGTGCGTGTGCGTGCGTGCATGCGTGTGTGCGTGCGTGCATGCGTGTGTGCATGCGTGCGTGCAGCCACTGACCTGTGGCTGATTGGCCACAGCGTTCACACACAGGCACCTACTGAAGCAGTTTCTTTGATTTTTATGTTGTTTCGTTTTTGAAGCCCCATGGAAACTGTCCATAGCTCAAGGTAACATCATTACTGTACATTTATTTTATTTTATCAACAGTACAAAACTGAAAAGTACATTATTTCAGATGTAGATGTAGTTCATCACACTAGAGATTGGAACCTGAGAATGTTTTAGCATTTCTAGCCAGGGATGGCTCACCACTTTGGTCCAGACTTAAATATCTCAACAAGCAAAGGATGGATTGAAATTTAAGTTATATTATGTTATCTATGGTGCCCAGAGAATGAATACTATTTACTTTGGTGACTCATGACTTTTCCTCCAGCGCCACCATCGGGTCAAAATTACATTTTTCCTGTAGTTAAAAATAATTACATTTCCATTAGTCTCAGTTGTACTTTGTATTTAGTGCTAATTAGCAAATCTTAGCAAAAGCCAAATTAAGATTGTGGACATGTATACTTGCTAAATATCAACATTTCAGCATTGTCACTGTGAGCATGCTAATGTTAGCATTTAGCTCAAAGCACCGCTGCGTCTCAGTATAAACATAGACTATAAAATATGGACGTAGTCTCACATGTGCCGTCACCCATAGGTTTCTGAAGAGCCATTGTGAAGCTCAGTGTGGGTCTCTCCGGCCATCGTCAGTGCCTGACTCAGCCTAATCCACAAACGGACAAAAGTGGAGCGCGGATGGAGCAGAGGCGGGCCGAATGAAGCCTACAGTCTGTGCTAGCTGCCTGTGACGGCACCCACCTGTCACTCAAAGCAGCCGTAACCTTAATTATGCATAACTTTAAGCCTTAATATAATTAAAACAGGTTCTATAGAAATTAAAACCCTGTACAGCTGTCAAGAACAGGAAATTAGCTATAGAGACCTTTATTTCTGCTGGAAAGTTGGGCATTTTAACATGGAGGTCCAAAGGAATTGACTCCGTTTTGGAGCCGGCCTCAAGTGGCCATTCGAAGGACTGCAGTTTTTGGCACTTTCAGCCCCAGAGGTTGTTGTTTGATACAACCTCACCCTAAATTACTTAAACAATCAATTATTAGAATTGTTGCAAATCCAATTTCTGTCATTGAATTCAAATCCCTTAATCAACTCAACATTTCAGGACTATAAAATTTATTTTGATTTTTGACTTGTTCAGCCTGCCTCCCTCCGAGGACATTGCGTCTGTTTAATGCTTTGATGTCTCTGAATAACTGTTGCAGATAATGATGCAAACTGTCATACGGCAACTAGGTCAAGACAGGAGAGACCCAGTTGGGCTTTTACATCCTTATGTTGTCACATTGCCATCTATTAGCATAGTGTTCATGTGTCTGGAGGTGTCAATCATTTGCAAGGGCATACATGA
Organism: Heterobranchus longifilis; assembly: GCA_028570985.1. Classification (NCBI taxonomy): domain Eukaryota; kingdom Metazoa; phylum Chordata; class Actinopteri; order Siluriformes; family Clariidae; genus Heterobranchus; species Heterobranchus longifilis. Next base: position 51,460 of record JAOVVB010243143.1, on the reverse strand, counting down.
AAACTGTGAATAATGTAAGTTTAAAAAAACAAAACAAATAGAAAACACTTCTGGCTCCCACATCAGATCCAATCTAAGCTGTTACAGGATGAGGTTTGTCACATTAGAACCCATTGAGGTGGATGATTTTGTCAGCCAGGACCTCTATAATTAAAAATATTCATTACTATGTAATTTATTACTTTGTCATAAATCAGCCTTGGAGTCCTTGGACCATTCACTGCACTCATTAGAGTTTTAATTAAAACACTGAACTATGATAACGTTGCTATTTTCTGAAGGGCAATGAAATATAGTGGGAAAAGTTTCATATATATATACATGTATTTGTTTTGTTTTTTTGTTTTGCATTGTAGAAGGTATCACCATATTTGACAATAAAATAAAATCAACACGAAAGGTCTAAATCATCATGGTGACATATTCTGTTGTGTACATCTTCACTTTTCAAATAGCAAATTTGACTTTGTCGTTCAAGTGATGTAATTTAATCTGTTGGAGCCCTGTGTGATATCACAGCTCAATAAATATATTTTTCTTCAGAAAAGTACTGTGGTGAACATTTAGATAACTCATTTATATGTTCTGTATGCTGTGTACTTTAAAGGCAGTGCACCAGCAAATATGTAAAGGATGTCAGAACAACTTTCAGAAAGAATAATTTACATCTGAGTGCAGTAACATCACTTTAATGCTTTTAACTGCTTTCATGCTGCATTTTCTGGATCCATTTACTGTTGACAAATTAGTTTAAACTCTGCCATAAAGCTTTCTATTCAGTGAGACTTATGGCAGTGTGTATATGCTAATTCCTCCCGACTGCCTTGACTGTGTTTCTTATGAATTTCACATAGGATTTTGGGCGGTGTTTATTTGCTCTGCGGCTTAAGAGGTTCCCAGAGTCAAAATAATTTCTCTCTATAAGTGGTGGGCATCCCATGAGCAGCTTCTTTACACAACAACCAGGCTGATGATGTTGGTCAACACTTCAGTCAATCCGTCTTTTGTCTCCGTCTTTGTACATTTTCTCTGCGTCGCCTCAGCGGGTCGGATCAACAGGATTCATCCTTGTTACGCTGTAGTGTGGTTTTTGTTTTGGATAATGAAGCCTGGGATTTTTGTGAGTCATAAGATGACTGTTCAAACACATTCAATGCTACATGGCTTTGAACTCATTTATCCACACCCACGCTATCTCTTTGGATCTTATGGTCTGTCATGGGCTGACTTGTTTTTCCCTCTTTAAGATACACACTTGTGATTGTTACGTACTTGTGATGATTCAGACACCATATTAGCTCTTTCCTTTGTTATTCTTCTTGTAGCATCTCAGGCCCACTGCTTCAGTTGTTCATGCTCTGTGATTGTTCAGAGGACACCTGTGGCCCACCTCATTACCTTCCTTTTGTTGACTGCCACGTCCATCCTTATTAGATGTCGACCGATATGGGTTTTTCAATGCTGATACCGATACCGATATTTAGAGAGCAGGACGGCCGATTTACAGTGTCGATTTTGTTTTTTGGGTTGTTTTTTTTTGCATCTGATAAAATAGCCTACAACAATTGCACTGAACTTATATGGACATTTATTTAACACTTATTCAGGAGATAGCAGCATCTCTTTGTTTCTGAAATGTATAAACTAAATGTAAAAACATTGTTGTTGCACAGGACCACCAAGCAGCATCTCTTTTATTTTAGGTCCTTTTGTAGATCTGAATCAGTCCTAATGTTTTGAGAAAAGTAAAAAATGAGAGAAAAATGTTTACAGAAAGTAAGAAGTACAGAAGTCATTTTTTCAAGAAAAAGTGGTAATGTTTCCAGAAGAGTCGGACTGTTGTGATAAAAAAGTCACAATGTTTCGAGAAAAGAGTTGTAATGTTTTTCGAGAAAAGAGTCACAATGTTTCAAGAAAAAAGTCGTAATTTTTCCAGAAAAAATTGTTGTAATGTTTCGAGAAAAACTCGGTCTTGTGATCTGAGATAAGCGGCCGATGTCGATTATCTTAAAATGTCATTAATCGGCCGACCCATTAATTGCTCTATCCCTAATCCCTATATATTTTCTATATCTCTATCTTTCTATCTATATGGTTGTTAAAATGGGATGCATTCTATAATTTAAGTAAGTGAATTCTGCACTTAGTCCCTGTTGAATCTCCGCTGTATTAAAGCATGAGCAGCTGTGGCTCAGTAGGTAACACAAGGTCGGTGGTTCGATCCCCGGTCCCTACGTGTCGAAGTGTCCTTGGGCAATGAATGTGGATGTTTATCGCTCCTGATGAGCAGGTACCTCGCATGATAACCTCTGCCACCAGTGTATGAATGTGGTGTGAATGACTAGTAGTGTAAAAGCGATTTCAGTGGTCGCAAAGATTAGAAAAGTGCTTTATAAGTACAGTCCATTTACCATTCACCACGTTTTACTGATGAATGTAGACTGATTCTTAAAGAAGGACACAAACCGTCTCTGTTTAGAACATTCCTGGTCATGAAAAATGTTCAATAGACCGGGACTTGGCAGAAAGATTACAGGATACTAAACCATTTGCAATCATCATGGGTCACATAGTGAGGTTATTTTATATACAAGCTATGCAGTGTGAGATGATGCAGAGTAAATTACGAAACCACGTGATGTTTTTTTGGTTTTCATCTTAGCATGAAAAGGGATTTTAGAGAAGGGTCATTTACATGGAGAAAAATGGGGGTTTGCTGTTATGTTCAATCAATGGAATTTTTAATATAAAAATATATGGAACATATAAATAAATAATACACAGCCTCACCATGAGCTATCATCTCTTTGTACATTTGTCAAAGGGGTAAAACGCGATGAAGCCCGAGAGATTATTTCCTTTGTAGTCCTGTGGGTGCAGGTGTTAGTGTTTGATTGTTGTGTTTGAGTGAGTATATGAGCACAATAGAGAGAAGATCCGAGACCTAACACAGATTTAGCTTTACACTCCAACTGTTCAGCCTGGTCTCACATGTGAAATGACCATGACCTCTTACCACTGCATTACGTGGTGGCGGCATTTCATGTGTTAACATTACGATCCGGCACCACATAAACAATCCCAATCGGAAGACGATTAGGATCCATTGTCGTGGTGGACACAGAAATGCATTATAATCAAAGTCTATGTATGGAGGGGGTGGTGGTGGACTGATGGGTCAAACACAGGACTTTCACTCAGGAGGCCACTGTTCGTGTCCCGTGTGAAACCAAAAGTCAGCATTGACTTATTTTAACTTTCATACGTAAGTTAAAACATTCAAAAACATGGATTCAAAAAGCTTTTCTCACATCACATGTACCAAGGAACCAATCAAGTCACTTGTTTTTGTGGAATGTCTTTTATTCCATGCATTCTTCTTCCTTGTCAAAACCTGGCACCTACATTACCCACAATGTAGTCTGGGTTGCTATATAAGCAGGGTCGGTATAAAGTCCGGTATAAACCCCAGCCGGAGGAAGTCCCTCCCCTTCATGTGGTTCTCAAAGTCCCTTTGCTGCAGCCGTGGTGTAGCGCCGCCCGAGACGATTGTGATTGGTTTAAAGAAATACAAACAGGCCAGGGAGGTTTTCCACTATACCAGAGTGAAAGCTATTGAATTCAGCTACTCCTGACTCAAGTGATGTCACTTGAAGAAAAAAAAAAAAAAAAAATCATATAATAAATGATGTCATTTGAAGAAAAAAAAAATTTCACATAACAAAGTGAGTGTTGGATTTATCATTATGGATTTATTTTACAAAGTCTCTAAAAAGACACTGCAGTTCAAGGGAGCCCTCGACCTGCAGCCTACAACATGTTAAGCTACAAGTTATACATCAGTGTCGTTAAAGCAACTTCGTCCATTTGGACGGGAGACTTGCAGCAGCACTAAATAAATCAATGTGCATTATAAAAAATATAAACATTCTAAATTGGCACAGGACAGTGAAAAGGTTGCCAATCCTGCTTGATATTTTATTTATATCCCATAATTTCAAGTGACTTCATCAAACAAATGCATTATTGATGTGCTTGTGAACACAAACAATGAAATGATGGTCTAACAGACAGTTGCGGCGCTCGAAGGGGGTGGCGGTCTATAGTGTTAAGTCTTTGCAGCTGTAAACCATGAAGGATAGGAGGCTGACCAAATAACCCTGACACAATAACTTTCTGACATAACGATGATCAAATATCTAAATATAAGATCTTATTGTTGAGATCTAATCTAATTCAAATGTCTCAGTCAAAATGAAAATCAGTTCACATAAATAGCAGCAGATGAAGCCTGTATCAGGTTCTGTACTCTCACGGAGTCGCTCTGTGTGTAGGTGGCTATAATTCATCAAATTTGGCTTTCATCCAATCAGCATGCAGCAATCCCAGGTGCAGGACAGCCAGATGAAAAACACCGTAAATCTCAGCTGTTGCTTTAGCTCTGGTCAACAGAAATTCGATGATGAACTATTACAGAAATTATGCCAATTGCTGTGTAAGATTTAAATGCATGATAAAAAGTGATTGATGATACCTGCATTTCTAAATGCCAACGCCCTGTAAAGATTAAATTTAGCCTTATCACTGCATATTTGGATGATGTATGATAGAACTAACTTTTTTCATCAGTGGAAATTTGAGCTAAATACGTCTCAACAATTAAATGTACTTAAAAGCCATCAGTACAAGAATTTGATTGTAATGAGCACCAAAGTACATCTTGTTTTTTTTTTCTCACACTTGCAGAAATATAGTTTGAGCTAAAGTTGGCAAGTAACTGTGAAACCCCCCCTAATGGATTAGCAAGGACTGAAGAAAATATGCTGCAATAAACAAAATTGCATTACCTCAAAAGATATTGCATTTGAAAAATGGTTGACATAATTATTTGCTTGCAAAGTTATTTGCATATCTGTTTCCCTCTCTGGAAAGCATTTCAGTCTGTCTCTCTATTTTTTTTTTCCCGCATTTATTTTCCTAAGATATCCTTCTTTTTTGAATATTTGAAAGCCCCTACTGTCACCATGTCATGCAAAGTACTGTGAAAAATTGCACATAAGTGTTCTCCTCTAAAGTTCAACTGCCACCCCAGAGGTTTGAACATGTCACAAAAAGGAGTAAGAGTGGGAAAAATGATCCACGGCACAGGCAGCATTATATCGGCATTTGGCAGATTGAGGTGATAAATCACAAAATAAAAGAGTAAATCTGCTGAAGACAATGATGGCAATGTCAAAAATTCAAACTCTATCATTTCATCTATGGTTTAATATATTTTAAATGTGTGTACGCTGGGAAGGCCATGATGTAACTAAAGATGTCTTTAAAGATATGGCGTCAGTGCATCAAGTGTATTCGGTGCTCGGTGAAGAAGAAGAAGTGCTTACGCTACAGAGAAAATGATTTAAAGGGGGGGAAAAAAATAGAAAAACGTACCTAAAAATATTTTAATTCTTAGACTCTGCAGCGCTGAAAGACCACAGATGAAACAAAAGCAAGCCTCTTTGTGTGAGACTCCCTGCAACTTAAAAAATGTTCAAAGACTCAATTCATGAATATTTTACATGATGTGCCAGAACTTCATCTGAACATCTGAATGTACTGAAGTCCATCAATAGCCGATCTGTCGTAACACACAGGCTCACTCTCTCTCTCTCTCTTCCTTTCTGTCTTTCATTTTGCCTCCTGCTCTCCTCTAACGGCCACACACACAAGGCCATCCATTCAAAGGCCCTCCTCACCCAGCCGCAGGAGTCCCCTGAGGTGCCTATGTACATGAAGTGTGAGAGATGGAGGGAGAGCCAGTGGGACTCGTGTCTTCCTCTGTGACGACGCTCCATAGGGCCTCCTTTGACACCCACTCTCTGCTTTGCTCGATGATGAAGGCTTGTTTGAGAAAAATGATGGCGGATGGAGTTTTTTTTAGTACTGGTTTCATACACTTTGTATAAGAGACTTTGTGGCGAGTTGTTCATACAAAAACAAGTTGTAAAAGTATCTCTTACTAATTGCAATGTTGCAGTAGAGCTCAAACTCTGGAAAAAAAAAAAAGCTGGTATGGATTTATTTTGTTTCTAGATCAGCTGAATTAATTTGCAAGAAAAAAATCCATTGGAGTTTTTAATACATGCTTCCGTAATGAGCGGTGTCCAAAACATAACTATTGCTCAACTCAAGGACCAATATGTAGGATGTAGTGGCAGAAATGTAATATTAAGAATTATGTTTTTTTTTTTGTGTGTATATGCATCACCTGAAACTAAGAATGTGTTTTCGTTACCTTAGAATGAGCGATTTGTATACGGAGCAGGTCCTGTTCCATGGAGTCTGCCAAACACAGGCTCTAGATAGGGCTATTCGCATTTCCGTGTTTTCGCTTTGGCCACTAGTTCTCCTACATGCTTGGCACACAGGAGAAGTTTCCAGCCTCTCCTCCAGAGGAAAATGACAGCAGTTGATGTTTGTTCCTACTCTAATACGACCCATATGAGCATTTACTGAAATAGCGCCTCTAGCGGTCAGAATAATTATGACCCATATTGATGTTTTATTGTACTGAGTAATGTAACGGACTATTTAGAGAAAGAAAACACGGACGGGTGGGCGGGTGGTGGCCCAAACAACCACAGGACTTTCACCCAGGAGACTGGGGTTCCTGTCCCGGTCAAAAATAAAATTAAACATATTTTTAAGTGAACTTAACAACCAGAAGTACGTGACGTACTGCGTCATGTGACGTGTGCTGTGACGTGATGTTCCACGGCACGTGACGCGGATACACAGAAGTTACTTAATATCTCAAATATACTGATTTTAACCCCACCAAGTTGTTTTGTTGCCTAAACATACAGCAACAACATCTGTTTTAACAACGTTAACAGCTTGTTTAAAACTGCGAATGTAACATTTAGGTATGAGGGCAAAAAACGCTCATATGGGTCGTATTTACACCGACCGCTAGCGGCGCTATTTTAGTAAAACGCTCATATGGGTCGTATTACAGAGTAGGAACAAACGACACAGATAGTCGTTTGGTTTGGAGGACTTGTTAGAAGTTTCAGTTGGTTGCAATATGCAACCTCGCCGCTAGACGCCACTAAATCGCCACTAAATCCGACACACTGAAGTACTGTTCAGTATGCAGAGAGATTAAACCTCTTTGGGTTACCAACCAGGAAAAGTGGGTGACTGCCCCCGGACTCCAAAAAGCTTCTCTGTATGTCAACTGGTTTCTAAATTAAACAAAATTGTTTAGTATGCACCACCCAAGTATGATTAATTAAATGATAAGGACCTTAATGTGGATCTTGCTTTATTACCTAATCTTGACAGGACCTCACTGTGTTGAAATCTAATTTTAAGACCATAATTTTTATTTAAATAGAAAAGATGTCACTTGTTGTCACCTGTTACTCCTGTTATTTCCTTCTTCCAGAACAGTGGTGTAGAACACCAGGAGCAAATGCCAGGAGTTGAGTTTTCATTAAAACAAAATTATGACTGGTGTGTTAACTGCATGCCAAATTAATCAGAGCACACAAGGCCAAATTGAGCTCTTAAGGTACCATATGACTGATTGCTGACAAGCAATGTAGCCTTTAAAAGGCCATTTTTACCGGCACAGTCACTCCACATAAAACACAGCGCGGCTGCATGATGTCACTTCCAGCTAACTTCACGCCACGGAGAACAATGACAGCAAAACTGCACCACCAATCTAATATTCTCTGGTCTAGCTCAGCTAAAAACACCAAAATGCTGAATCCGTCAGCATGTTGGCGTGTCGTTCACCAATGAGCCTGTTTGTTACCGGTACCGACGTTATCTTCATTTCACCTGTCTCTCATCTTCTCCGCTCCGTCTGTGTGAGTTTTTGTTTGTTTGTCAGCAGGATTACGGAGAAACTACTGGTCCGATTTTCATGAAACTTGTTGGAAGGGTGCAGCATGGGCCAAGGAAGAACCTGAATCATGGGGCGGATACACAAATTATTTTTCACTGTTGTTAACATTGTGAGATAGGGTATAGCCTTGGTGGAGGTCTGCACTCTCCGAGTGCCCTTCTAGTTTGTTTTTGTTATATTTGCTCAAAAATTCATTTTAGGCATTACGTGCAACAGATTTTTTTTTTTTTTAAGTGCAACAATTTGTGCACAGTGCACCTGCCACACGACAATGTGAGAGGAGATGCACAGCCAGGACACTGTCAGAAATGTTTTTGGAAATATAAGACCCAGACAAATAAACTTGATTTTGAAGTATTTAGAAAATGTTACTTAATTTGTACAATTTTACATTTTAGGGCAGGCATTCAATATTCTGTAGTGGAATACGTTTTAAAAGTAACCCTGTTACTCTGTGAAACATGCGAGTAGAGGATATTAATGAATGTGTGGAATTTTAGCAGCGGCGCTCATAATTCTGCAATGAATATAGAGGAAACACTGATCAGGGTCCTCTTATATTCTAACCAATACAATATTATAGTCTAGAAAAACTGTACATGTTGAACAGAGTGTGAGGAATGGGGGGTGATTGGGGGCCCAGCAGCTCATTTTTGCCCTGAGCCCCTCAATAAATTTAATCCGGTCATGTTAAAACCCTTACAATGGGAATAATGTTGTATGGGGGACATGGTGTTGGTATTATCCTTCATAAAGTATTAGTTTACAAGTTAGGGCAGTGTCCCCACCATTACAATACAGTGGTGTTTTATGCTTTAGTAAACAAATCAGCACCAGTACTGGATGTAGCCAATACAGTGACAGGGTGAGTGTGTCACATATGATGGTAAAGTGAGGTGGAGGGAAGGGGGGCTGATGACAGAGAGCTGGCACAGTGTGTGTGTGATAGAGAGAGACGCGCACATTGTACTTTGTGCTGGAGAAAAGGGAAGCGCGCTGCTCCTCTCCATCACATTTCACTTTCCAAATACTGACGGGAAAAACAAAGAAAGCCAGGATGTAAAGAAAAATCCGTCAGGGTACGTCTACAGACCGTTTCTCGAGTCTTGTGGTCCCACAGACACACAGGTTCATTCTGCTCGGTGCCGACCGACAGGGAGAGGTGCTGCTCGCTGCTTCATCCCGCTGGATGGATCCGAGCTCTTCTGCTCTCACTTGTTAACGGAGGACTCGGGTCTTTATAGAAACTCTGATTTTGTTTGGAAGAGTTGGGATTTTTGTCCCCCCGCCTTCACTTTTATCGGTGAGTAGGACTATCTTTACGCGTTTCTTCATTCACTCACTGAGGTGCGTTTCAAAATTGGCACGTTCTGTGAACAAAGGCGTCTCGTGTTGAAGTTGCATGGGGAAAAAGTATTTTCACTGTACAAAATGTATGCTTTTTCCACGTTTTGAATATATATATATATTTTTTTTTAAAGATATCTGTAAACATGCAATTTACTGCAAATGACAAATTAACTGTCCATGTGATATAGGTGATTCTAAACGATTCCAGGTCAGTCATGTTTTGAATTTTAAATTAAACCCCCGAAAATGGTGTAATAGCCTAATATATCCATGTAGATTGATCTGGAGCATGTAGGTTTACCTCCTTATCCCGATGCAACAGGTTAGATTCAGTGCCTGACAGTCAGCGCGTGCGTCTCCCTGTCGGTCTGTAGCTGTTCAGGTCAGATAGGCTGCATACTTTAGATATCAGTAGAAATATACATTTCGTATAAACTTTATGTTGAGGTCGTGTGCTCAAACCTGAACAGAAGTAAAGTGAGACTCCACCTTTACCTGTGTGTTGCCTCTCTGGTCAGCTTTAGTTGTTGCCACATACCAGCTTTTTTCCTCGAAATTGGATGACATTTTATTTGGGGTGGATCTGGACTGAAAGCAGGGGAGTGACACGGAATTTAATAGAGAGTAAAACTCATTTGAAACTTAAAATGTCACGAGCTGCATGCTGCTTCTTTTAGAGCCATGATGGCAAACACTGATAATTTGGTTGCTCATGTAACGATCTGGATCTGGATCACATATCGATTCAATGATCAACGATCCGGTACTGATGCAAAGTGAAAATATGGATACATAAGATACACCTTTTATTTTGAAATTCCCACTTGACTTTTTATTCTTTTTATTAAAAAGAATAGTTTGTTTTTCGTAAACGTGTCTCAAATAGCTCAATAATAAAAGCATCAAATCATATTTGAGTTGCTTTTTGTGAGTTGATATGACTGTAACTGCTAAATGGGCATGGTGCCAGTCAGCTGTTTGTTTACTCTGGTGTTCCTACATGTGAGGCACTTTTAAGAAATGTAATGTATAATTTTATGTGTCGTCTGGATGAGTCAGAGAACAGCATTGTAGAGGCTTCAACCACAGGAGAGCTGTACTCAGTACTCATCAAGGCTCAGAAAACACTGGCGAGTTAGCCTATATATATATTTATATATGAATGCATTTTTTTTAATTAAAATTGTATCTTGTATATCTTATCTGTTTTACTCTATGGACCCTCTTGGAGTCTGGAATAAGTCGATCACAGGCCCCTGAATTAAATCAAATTTAAATCATATCTTGGCAGACTTTGTGATATCAGTAAATAAATTGTTTCTGTAGGTGCATGTATGTAGGCATATATATGTGTGTGTACATGTATGTATATACATATTTATTTTTTATATTTATGTAGCCTATATACATGTCGACAGTCAGTCGTTTTTTAATGACTGTTGCATTCTTTTATACTCGGTTATTTTTATAAACTGTAACAAAATGCTTCCCTCGTATCGACCCACATATGTTGATCTGTTGCCTGACATATACCTGCCTGTGTGTTTTCAAAGATGTGTGTATTGTCTATGTTGTTGTGTATGGACTGGCTAGGCTACAAATAATTGCTCTTCTGAGAATAAATTAAGTTGTCTGAATCAATATATCATATCTTGATAATTACTATCATTTAGTGCTGCTGTTCACAGCTTCATGTTTCCTCTTTTTGTTGCCATTTATCCCCCAATAGATGTCAGTGGATTTCGAGGAGAGTCGACTCTGAAGGTGAGGACTTTGAAGACTCTGCTTCACCATGGCGACCGGAGTAGCAGCGTGGCTCCCTTTTGCCAGGGCAGCGGCCATTGGCTGGATGCCGGTTGCCAACTGCCCCATGCCTGTTGCACCGATGGACAACAGTAAGAGACAGGACGAGCTGATCATCCTCAATGTCAGCGGCCGTCGCTTTCAGACCTGGAGAACCACTCTGGACCGCTACCCTGACACCCTGCTGGGCAGCTCTGAAAAAGACTTCTTTTACAACGAGGAAATCAAGGAGTACTTCTTTGACCGGGACCCCGATGCCTTCAGGAGCATCCTCAACTTCTACCGGACAGGGAAGCTCCACTACCCCCGCCACGAGTGCATCTCGGCCTACGACGAGGAGTTGATCTTCTTCGGCATCATCCCGGAGATTATCGGCGACTGCTGCTACGAAGAGTACAAGGACAGAAAGCGGGAGAATTTAGAGCGGCTGCAGGATGATCAGGAGGAGAACAAGGACATGAAGCTGCCTAACATGAACTTCAGGGAGACCATGTGGCGGGCTTTTGAGAACCCCCACACCTCCACCATGGCGCTGGTCTTCTACTACGTCACTGGTTTCTTCATCGCCATCTCGGTCATCACTAACGTGGTGGAGACGGTGCCCTGTGGTTCCACCGCCAACCAGAAAGACATGCCATGTGGTGAACGCTACACGGTGGCGTTCTTCTGCATGGACACCGCCTGCGTCATGATATTCACAGTGGAGTACCTGATGCGCCTGTTTGCCGCACCTAGCCGCTACCGTTTCATGCGCTCGGTCATGAGCATCATCGACGTGGTGGCCATCTTGCCGTACTACATCGGCCTGGTGATGACCAACAACGAGGACGTGAGCGGGGCCTTCGTGACGCTGCGCGTCTTTCGAGTGTTTCGTATCTTCAAGTTCTCCCGTCACTCGCAGGGCCTGCGGATCCTGGGTTATACGCTCAAGAGTTGCGCGTCGGAGCTGGGCTTCCTCCTCTTCTCGCTCACCATGGCCATCATCATCTTCGCCACGGTCATGTTCTACGCAGAGAAGGGCTCCAGCTCCAGCAAGTTCACCAGCATCCCGGCTTCCTTCTGGTACACTATTGTCACCATGACGACACTGGGGTGAGTAATAGACACACACACACACACATACACACACTGGTGAATACATGCATACCCATGTAAAGGATGCTTACAGTGTGTAAGCATCCTTTATCTGTCATTCTGCTATACTGCATTTGTATCTGTATTAACTAAAACAATCGATCCTGATGTTAATAGATGCACTAAATGCATTTCTTCTTAAAAGAAATTGAATAATTTATGAAAACCACTTTGAATTTCAGATGAGCATTAAGACAGCCTGCCCCCATACTTCAGTATGCTACAGCTTATTTGAGGCTGCCAGTGTGAGTGATGGTGGGAAGTGTGGCATTTATGCCAGCACAAACACTCGTGGCATTTTGTTTGCCTCACTTAGAGCTCGCCAAATAAAGAGGCTGTGGTTGAATACATACAATACATCTGAGTGCTGAAAAGATGCCCAGATACTACGCTGATTTGTGTGTGCACTCTATTGGTGTAGAGCTATATTTAGTGTTTGTTTGTTTCTTCTGCTAGAAATTATTTTTTCCCTTTCAATTTTAGCCTTTTGAGAAAAGGATGCACGGCCGTGTAGCCTGACCCAAGACATAAGGATGAAACCTGATTTAATGATACTGATGTTGGAAACAGATATGATTGGTCAGCCTATTCAGAATTATCCAAAAAACTATTTGCTTTCCACGGGTCCTTGAAATTTGTGAATTTGAGGGAAACAAATCAAAAGGTTTTGAAAATAGACATAAATAGACATGGGTTATTGAAAGTGCTTGAATGTTTATTGAACTATGCCATGTTGGGGCCTTGAATTTGAGGGAATTGGGCCTGGAAAGTCCTTGAAATGTCCTTGAATTTGTTTAAGAAAGTGTGGGAACCCAACAAATCTTCATCATTTCTCCACCTCTGCACCCTTGTGACATTTAGACGACACAACTCATTATCTTGATGAACAGTAGTTCAGTTTGATTGTTTTACAGAGAAAATAATAGTACTGTATTTCGTTTCTCATAGTTGGGGCCACAAGCACCAGAAGCACCATATTTATGGCCCAGTTGTTCTGTGTGAAAATGCATTGTGAGGAATTAATTTAACTGCATTATAAAGTCGGATCTATCTGCTGTGCGCCTGGAGGCGAGGTGTCCCATGAGATCTCCTCCGTCACCTTTATTATGATTCCCCTCTGCTCTTAATCTTTCACATAAGCTCGCTGAGATTCGGTGCCATGAATGGCAGGGTGAACTTGAAAGTCTTCCTGAAGTCTGCCTGAGTGAAGTATTATGAAGGCACAGTGCAAGAATAGTTATGAGTTCCTGAAAATCAGTTTTTCTCTCTCTCGGCTCTCTTTGTAGATAATGCTGTATACATAAATGCAAAACTGCCTTTTGGAATAAAATGGCATGACATGAATAAAGTTGGTGGTTACGCTAATTCAAATGAGTAATAGATATGTATTGGATAAATGACTGTATTAAAGTCTTAAAACCCACATATACATAGATTCATTAAGTGTAAATCTCCCTCCTGTCTGTACTGGCTGTGAAGAGATTCTAACACGGTTTTAAAGTAAGTGATGGGGAACAAAATCCACAGTTGTCATTTTGTGTAAAAATGCATTCTTAAGCTAATAAGAGGCTTCAGCAGTCTGAATTCAGTGGATGTCTTCCAAGTTACAGTCTCCAGCTGTAAGTAATGGTTGTTTATATTATCGAAAATTCTGTTTTGTGTGATGAATTGATCGCCATACAAAATTGTAGATAGTTTGTGGCGTTAGTTAAAGACATATTTTGACATTTTTAAACCAGCTCTGTGTCATCTCAGTGTGAGCAGTGTGTGTAGATGAACTGTGTGTGGCTTCCCTCCGTGGCGGCAGCGCACGGAAAGGAGGTCTGCCGAGTTTTCGGATGACGGTCGCGTACAGTTGGCGCGCACCGGTGGACCCGCTGCTCCAGCGCAGAGCATGTGGCCATGGAGGGAAGCCAAGCACAGTTCATCTACACACAGAGCTCACACTGCCATGACACAGAGCTGGATTTAAATCAGCAAAATATCTCTTTAAGAACATTACATAAGGAATGTTACATAAGAAAGTTAACTTACACAGCCTATGTAACTTTAAAAAAGTCAACTTTGTCTTTTACTTTCACACTGGACATGAACAGCGGTCTCCTGGGTGAAAGTCTGTGTTTGTTTGACCCATCCGTCCACCCTGACCTCCTCGCTATGCTGACTTTATCACTCTTTGTACTACGTCGGCTGCTCTGAGCATCTAATAATGATGCGGATGGGTTTTCATTGGAGTTAGCTGAAAGTGTTGTGTGTCTCATACAGACGCTAAAAGGTGAATAGATAGATGTATGTGTGGGCCGTCATGCTGCACCTCATTTGTCCCATAACAAGAGACCTAATGATGTGACCTTGTGGCTTTTTTTCATACTCAACGTATGTTTAGTTTCCCTGTTGTGAGTGACATGTTTGGCTGGCAGACTTAAAATGTTCTGTCCTTTTTAAAGTGACATTGCAGTAGTTATCTCAGTCATTTATTCTTCAGGTTTTTATCAGTGTCAAACTTTTCACAAACGAAACAAAACCAAATGAAAAGTCAAGTATGGATCTCCAGACCAGAATAACTCTATTAGTCTCTCTACAGCAAAAGGGCTTAGAAGGCTTCCTGACCTTACCTGTGCTACAGTATTGTGTATATATGTGTGTGTGTGTGTGTGTGTGTGTGTGTGTGTGTGTGTGTGTGTGTGTGTATTGTAAGTGTTATAAGAGGATCTTTTGTATCGCACATACAAAAGGATAGAAATGCCAAGGTGAAAGCATTATGTAAATTGTGAACCCTGAACAATGCGTTTGAGTGTGGAGCCATTATGTCCGACACACAATACTGAGAGTCTATCAACAGCTGTGACAATAGTGATCCTCGTAGCTTACCAAGGACAGTCATTTACAATCTGGAAAACTGATGCATGTTCAAGGCTCACGCAATCATTTTGTGAGTGTTCAAATTCAACATGTTCTCTCTACAGCAACACAAATCTACCTTTTTTTTGTGGAAATGGCAGCTAGCAGATTTTGTTAGACATATATACATACCAGATCTAGGGATGGGAATCGAGAACCAGTTCCAGTTGAGAACCAGTTCCAAATTGTCCGATCCGTCAAAATCGTATCCGTCCGAGCTTATCAAATCCTTCACGAAGAAAGATGACAACAGTGTAACGTCTATGAAATGGTAATTTCATGTAAGTGTGGAAACACCAGCAATATGCTGAAACATCTTTCTGTGCAACACAGGCTTAAATTCCAGAAATGCATTTGACACTATGCACGAGTGTCGCTGCTTTCCAACCGAGCAGCATGTCTGTTACCGAGGGTAAATATAAAATATTCTCTAGTTTCACCCATTTTAGATGATGACAGAGACCGCTGCTACAGCCAGCTCGACTCGCCCATCAGCTCCCCAGTTCACACTTGCTGCACAGGGAGGGAAAATGAGCGAAGAAAGAGTGAACAAGTGTCACCAGACAGATAATACAACAGTTGCATTGATGCTGAAAACCTGTGCAGGCCTACTTTTTTTCCAAATTGATCAGGAATCAATAAGGGAATCAATAAAGAATTGGACTGATAAGCAAAATCGATAATGGCATTGGTATCAGTCCATTTTTATCAATTCCAATCCATAACCAGATCAGTTATCTAAAATCCAAATCTAAGTGGCTGTATGTTCAAACTTTCTGTGCTCTTCTGGGACAAAAATCTGTTTTCTTAAATGACTTTAAGTCCCAGATAAACATGAAGAAAGCTTGATTTCTGACTGCTCATTTCACTCATGATATGTCTTGTAGCAAATAAAAACACCACATTGACATGTTAACATGGTTAAAATCTTGATTTTCACAGGAGGGGCACTTTAATATTTTTCAGCAAATCCAAAGCATTTGGCAACAAACATGCATGCACACCAATTTACTGTAGAACACTTTGCGCTGCTATCCATCATTGTAACCCCAACCCCAGCTGAAACATCACCAAACTAAAGTGCTACCTTTGTCTAACCCTTCTTAAAGGGTTACTCCACCGATTTAGTACTGCACTTTAATTAAGTTGGGCTGTGTCGAGCTTGAGCTAAAAAACACTAGATCCTACTGGTGTTGTCTCAATACTGTAAATACCATTTTGGATACCACAGGGAAAAAAGTGACACAACATTGAGGGCATAACATTTTAGATTTTAATATAGATATAATTATATCATATAATATTTAATTTCATTAATATATCAAGGCTATAACATGACAACTTTTCTTTTCTTGGCTAGTAACAAAGAACAGCAGAAATACTGTAGTAAACATTAACAATAATTTTTTTTTTACATTAATGAATTTCTTCTTGAGGTGTTCAAAAGCCTCTGAGATTGTCACACTTTCATAAGGCAATAGTCACTGAAGCTCTGCACCTGCCATCTGTTGTGTACGAGCCGCACAGGTCGTAGCTGTAGTTGCTGCAGGTAGCACGACAGTCTGCTGTGGGCTGTTGTGAACAAGTCAGGAGACGTGTTGTAAATTATGTGCACAATAAAGTTAAGCATGCGAACTGAAGTTATGGTCCGCAAGTTATTGAACATAACATCATCTTTAATGAGCTAATATAACAAACTATTATATTCAACCGGAGCGAATGAGACGAGTGACGAGAAGATGAAGTGAGTGAGAGGAGGCGGGGCTATGTGGGCGCTGCGTGCGTGTGTGTGTGTGTGTGTGTGTGTGGGCGCTGCGTGCGTGCGTCAACTTGCTATTGAAGAGAGCAGAAAACACAGCTGCTACCCGTGTATCGATACTGCAGAACATGAGTATTGAAACTGTTTCAGAAGTTCAGCATCGATATGTATAAAAAAAACCCTATATTTTTGACAACACTAGAGCCTACACTTCCCATAATGCAATTCGAGTAGGCACAATTTGAAATTAAAATCCTTCACATTTTCATGAAATCAAGCCCCATGTTCATCTACAGTCTGCATTCAGCTGACAAAACGCTTTTATTGTGAAACAGTCACAGGAAATGCAATGTATTTATCACAGTGGCCTGTTATCAAAAATGCTTTTACAAAATAAGACATGGTCATTTTGGGTATATTTAACATAATGGGTCATATTTAAATATAGCAGGGAGTAATGGAAGAAAGAGCAGCCACAGTGAGCTGCACACCTTCTACTCCTCAGCAGGGTACAGTAGTTAGACAAGCTGTGTGTCATCCATAATCTGTGTCCAAGTGTGGCCTCTGGCAGAAACACATGTATTCATAAACAGACACGTTAATAACTCTGGGTGTGGCTCAATTTAACAATGTGAAAACTTCAGACAGCTGGCAGTTAACCCTCTGAGATCCACAGACCCATTGTTGTCTTTATGGGGGGGGAGGGGGGACATGTCTCTATTATGATACCATTTGTTAGATAGATTTGGTGCATAATTTAACCATTCTGACCATTCGAGAATTGCTAAAAGTAGTCACAAATTCCTCCAAAATATCAGATTAAGACACCAAGCCCTTGAGGAACACCATAGAAAAATGCATGCTGTGATTTGGTATTAAAAACTTTTGACAATTGCATTTTTCGGCTATTGGATGGCGAGCACTTCTGTTCTGGAAATTGCTCAGAAACTCCCTTATTGCCAATATAGAAGCCATCCATCCGACAATGAAATGGCTACTATGGGGACTGATATCATCACACATGAATGCAATTGGAATCAATGTATCCACAAGAGTCTCAGCTTTCCAGTCATACCCAATTTATGTAATTCAAGGTTATGTACCCCAGTATGCAGAAATATTCAAATAAAACGTTTTTAGAATAAGCAAAAACAACACATTTGTACTGCATGAGGAAAAACTGCAGGTTTTTGCCCCAAACAGCATGAGATTATCATAAAGTGGGCATGTTTGTAAAGGGGAGATGCGTGAGTACCCAAAGAACCAATTTTCATTCAGATATCTTGAGGTCAGAGGTCAAGGGACCCCTTTTGAAAAAGGTCGTGCCAGTTTTCCTCGCCAAAATGTAGCCTAACTTTGGAGCATTATTGAGCACCGGTCAAAATCCACTCTGCTACAGCCTGTGAAAGACAATTTGTTGGCCGGGAGCCAGCTGACGCTCCCATGGGTCTCAAAGGGTTAAGCCTGTCAACATTTTGATCAGATGAATAGATATATATTCTCAAAGAGCACATACACACATTCATATGCTGATTAATTCACACATACATAGTTATTGCCTTTGATCTTGTCTCTTCTTCCTGACCTGCCTCTCTGCGTCCTCTCCGTGTCTGCGTGCATCCAGACAGCGCAGCAGTTCTGGGTAATGTGCTGCAGCTGAGGGAGATGAGGAGGGGAAAAGGGACTGACTGGATGTATAATCAGCCACTTTCACTGTCCAGGAACAGGGGTGTTAAATCAACCTCAGGTGGCTGACAAAGGGATCTGGATTGAATCTCAGCGACGGTGCGCTCCCTGCGGCTGGCTGCCGGAGCTCGCCGCTGTCGGAGCCAGCCGGATACGTGCTCATTGGCATCAGTGGGACAGAATCCAAAAGATTGATGAGGAAGGAGAAAGCCCTCTCTCCCTCCCTCCCTCCCTTCTCTCCCTACCTCACTTGCTCTCCCCCGTTCCTCCCCTCATCCCTTGAGTCTCCCAGGGGAACAGCTATTTTGAGATCAGGCTCAGTGTGTGAAAGGGAGTTATCTGCTTTAACTATAATCTGATACACGATACAGGCACAATGGATGAGATCGTTTCTTTTACCTGCATGACAGGTGCACTGGAAGTGAAGGTTCTCCCAAGTCTCCCACGCCTCTAAAAACATTATTAACCCAATAATGAGAGAAATATTAATGAGGTGTGCATTGGAATCTGACTCTGGTGTTATAATTAGATTCTCCCAGTTGTCCTGGTCCTGGACGGAGGCTTGTTCTGTAGCAGAAAGTGAGAGAAAATGTTGTTATGCATGTAGGTCATGTTCCCATCTCTGCCTTAATCAGTGGCTATATATAATCTGCTTCTTTCTTCAGAGAGACTTTTAGCTTGCTCCCCTCTGCGTTCGCTGCTCAACATCTCTATTACACGATGTGGACTGGGCCTAGGGGCCAAAGGCAGGAAGAGGGAGGTCAGACGAGTCGCGCTTCAGGTTCACACGATCTCCGTGGTGCAGCGGGTTGGTCGAAACGAGAAGGAAGTGGGCGAAGTGAAGTGAGAAAGGCCAAACAAATCTTAATTTATTTGACTCTTGCTTCAGTTTTGTTACAGTGTCCACACTCATGAACCACACTGTTACACATTTGCATATGCACATGCTGCAATTTATGATTATTTTCATAATCGATGAATCTAGTGATGAATTTTTCAGTGAATCCATTAAACTCAAATTATACTTTCCATGTCCGTGTAGCCACAAGGGTCAGCATGATCATCTGCCTGCTAGGGTCATATTCTGTGTGTTAACATGTCTGTGTCATAGACTGTATGAAATATGGACGTAGTCTCCGTGACGTCACCCATGGGTTTCCAAAGAGCCAAAATTAAGCTCAGTGTGGGTGGCTCCGGCCGTTGCCCATCTTGGCATAGCCTGACTCTGCCTCGACTCAGTCCTCAGTCTCTAAACACTTCGATCAACTAGAGACTGAGGACCTTCTCCCAGCTTTCATCACTAAAACTTGGTGACAATTAGAGTTTAAAAAACCCTGTATTGCAGAACCAAAGTCTTTCATATTGGGGGAGGTGATGTGCAGAAGCCGTGTTGCTGTAAACACTGTAGTACCTGCAACACGTGTATTACGAGATGACTCCAGGATGGCTCAGCTGCAGTCACTGAAAAAAAGTTTGTTGATGTTTGTGATGTTTACAGCAAAACACCCTCACTTAGAAATCTCTGAATCTTTTATTAGGACATGATTCACCTGTCTGGCTGGACTATACAGGAGAGCACACCATTTCTGGTGAGGCCAAAATGTAAGGGCAGTTACTTTGTTACCGGCCGTTCTTGCCGACATCCAAGTAACTACCTTGCATTAGAAGTCGATCGGCAGAGATCTCTGATTGTCTGGTATTGCGAGACTAGCCTGGTTGCAGCAGCTAGCCTCAAAGTGGCACGCCCTTAATTGTACAGAACTTTAAGCCTTAATATAATTTAAACGAGTGAGTTATAAAAATGTATTCCCCGTACAGTTGTCATGATCAAGGAAATTAGCTATAGAGACCAAAACCATTTTTTGTACCAGGCTGTTTATTACTGCTGTAAAGTTGGGCATTTTAACATGGGGGTCTATGGGGATTGACTCACTTTTGGAGCCAGCCTCAAGTGGCCATTCGAGGAACTGTAGTTTTTGGCACTTCTGCATTGGATTAATTTTTCAGCCCTTGAGGTTGCTGCTTTGTCTGTGTATGCAGACATCCAGTGTAGTATAAACAGAAGACACCGTCCTTCTAAGAAAAGCTACAGCATCAGCCATTTTGGCAAATGCCCAAAACCGACATGTTTTACGTTAAAGTGATGAGCAGCCTTTGTAATTATGACTCTTGTCTGTTGGGCAAAGCAGGAAGTAATATGATGTTGTTGGAGTCATTTGTTTAGAGTTTTGGAAAGGACTGACATGATGTCATCCTGCTGATAGAGGTGTCAGAAAACGCTTCTGTGTGTCATTCTGGAGCACAATTACAAAAAAGTGTCATTTAACTTGGAGGACCTGTTGACAGAACCCTGTCTGAGTTTGTCTTGGAGTAATAACTATTTAATCAATCTTCATTAATGTTCAACAAAATGTTAAAAAATAGTGAAAAATGCCCATCGCGCTCCTCGAGCCTAAAGTGACTTCATTAAACAGTCCAAAACCAAAAAGTAATTTAGTTTACAACGATATGAAATTAGCTGCGAGTGAATGTTTGCCATTTGGCTTCAGTGATAAATTGATTATCAAAATTATTGTGGTTTCATTTTTTTTGTCAATTGACAAACCATTTCAGCACAACATTCGTGCTTAATGCATTCACAGACTTTTTTCATCTTGTGCATCAACATTGCTGTTTAGTTTGGACTTTTGGAAACTGATAAGCTGAGTTTGTGTTCCTCATTAATATTTTAGAGAATAAGGTTAATTGTCTAACTTGACCACTGATCTCCATGTTACTGTGAAACTTCAATAAGAAACTCTGGAGCAGTGAGTTTGGTGACAACAAAGGAAGCAATAATCTCAAGCCTGGTATTGATGAAAGGTATTCTTAACTACATTCTTAGCTCGGCACTCGGCTCTGTGTTAAAGGGATTAATTAACACGGGGTAGAACAAAGCATCTCATGTTGGGAGTTGATCAATAGTCTGTTTGAGTGGTTTAGTTTTTAAAGCGTACATGTAATATCTAAAGTGTCCTTTACATTTTTTTGATTAAAATGCGGTATCTCATTGTGTGAGAAAAAAAATCGGATTGGTGTGTTTTTGCCTTTTGATTTGCTTGATATGTAAATGATTTTCTAGTATTGTGCCGGATGTATTGTGTTTACAGTTAATGGATAATTGGTAACAAAAGTGAGGAGTTCTGATGGCCAATTAATTCTGCAATGACATACATTGTTTTGTTAATAATTCAGGGTCTTTGCGCCACGCTGAAACAGAACTGGGATGTTGAGCTGCATAGTTTGTAAGTGCGAATGTTCTCACACAAATCACCAGAGGTTGCATATTGTGGTGTTTTTCTATGGCAGCCTGCTTTCACATAGAATTAATGGGCTATTTTGCTGCCTTGCTGAATCCCTGGGGTCAAAACAAGTGCAGCTTGTAGGAAATTAGAAATATTCCTGCCTTTATCGGGCCAAGATGCTCTTGGAGCCAATTTCCCAACACAAGGCTCTTTAATAGAAACCTTTCTAATGATAGCTGTGGAATTTAATTTAGCTCCAACACGGGTTCATTTAACACCTAAACTCATTTAAAAAGAATTAAACTTGCAAAGGATAGTGGTGTCTGGAAAGCTTAACAACCTCTGTTCTTTCTCACAATTTTTCTCTCTTTCTCTTACTGATGTGGTAAAATGACCAACGCTTTATCACAGTGTATGTGCTCAGACACACATTTCCCTGAACATACACACATGCACATTCATACAAGATGAACTTTGTCCCACAGAGTAGAACATTTGTCTTGGGAGTTTCACCCATGCTGCAGCCATAAAAGACAACATTCAACATACGAAAAACATAAGTGCAAAGGTGTTAATAAATAGTACAAAAACACATCAACAATAATAATAATAAAAACAAACTGAATCCCTTTTTCCTAAAAATACCTTAAAGACCCCCTCAGGTGAAAAATCAAGTTTTTAACCAAGTTAACATGTTGATATGGTGTTTTTTTTATTTCCTACAAGACATGTCATGAGTGGAATGAGCAGTGGTTGAGCATTTCTTGACTCTGAAACTGCAGTGTGCCTCTCAAAACTCTGGGTTCAGACAGCCAGGTTTTATGACATCATATGTCTAAGGACATTCCATAGTATGGCATGGGTGGTGGGCGGGGCTTGAGGCCAGATCCAGAATTTTTTAATGAGGGAAAAGAGTAAATGTGCTTCCAGCCCAGTTTTTTTTTCCTTTTTTTGTGGGGAAAACCATGTTAAACTAAATATTAATCATAGAGTATTTTTTACATACTTTAAAACGTATCTGGAGGAGGACTTTAAATAAAAACAAGGAACATCCAGTGTCCATCCCTTATCTGCCACAATTTAAACATTTTAGTGACACTGAGATAAATTAGTTATTAAATCTATTTAATTTGCTACAAGGGACTCTGAACCTCCTACCAGAGGGCAGTAGCTGGTACTCTGAGTGCAGAACATGGCATGGGTCAGTAACTACTCTACTGGCTTGTCTTAGTGTAGCCTCTTCAAAAGTAGATGACGTAAGCAAGGATGTATGCTGTTTGACCCCTATAATCTTCCATACAGTCTGCATCAGTCCGAGCAGTTTGGACTTCAGCTGCACAGAGAGGTTACTGAACCAAGCTGTGATGCCGTATCTGATAAAGACTCTCTAAGACTGCCTGATAAAAGGCTAACATGCATTTTTGATCAGCACCATGAACTCTGTAATACTGCATGCTGACCTCGAGTTTGCAGTCGACTATTAACGAGAGAAATCGCCTGATAAGGCTGCAGCGCTGTTTCTTCACAGTAAGCTGCGTCGGTCTCCAGTGGCGTTTCCAGATTTTTTGACTGGGGTGGGGCACTAACTTATGCAGGGGTGGCATGAAGTGCATGCGCACACACACGTCAGAATATTTGATATTTCTGTGTCCACTACTCTAAAATGGTGTATTTGAATATTTCTGCATACTTGGGTCCATAAACACTATATATATATATATAGTGTTTATGGACCCAAGTATGCAGAAATATTCAAATACACCATTTTAGAGTAGTGGACACAGAAATATCAAATATTCTGACGTGTGTGTGCGCATGCACTTCATGCCACCCCTGCATAAGTTAGTGCCCCACCCCAGTCAAAAAATCTGGAAACGCCACTGGAGACCGACGCAGCTTACTGTGAAGAAACAGCGCTGCAGCCTTATCAGGCGATTTCTCTCGTTAATAGTCGACTGCAAACTCGAGGTCAGCATGCAGTATTACAGAGTTCATGGTGCTGATCAAAAATGCATGTTAGCCTTTTATCAGGCAGTCTTAGAGAGTCTTTATCAGATACGGCATCACAGCTTGGTTCAGTAACCTCTCTGTGCAGCTGAAGTCCAAACTGCTCGGACTGATGCAGACTGTATGGAAGATTATAGGGGTCAAACAGCATACATCCTTGCTTACGTCATCTACTTTTGAAGAGGCTACACTAAGACAAGCCAGTAGAGTAGTTACTGACCCATGCCATGTTCTGCACTCAGAGTACCAGCTACTGCCCTCTGGTAGGAGGTTCAGAGTCCCTTGTAGCAAATTAAATAGATTTAATAACTAATTTATCTCAGTGTCACTAAAATGTTTAAATTGTGGCAGATAAGGGATGGACACTGGATGTTCCTTGTTTTTATTTAAAGTCCTCCTCCAGATACGTTTTAAAGTATGTAAAAAATACTCTATGATTAATATTTAGTTTAACATGGTTTTCCCCACAAAAAAAGGAAAAAAAAACTGGGCTGGAAGCACATTTACTCTTTTCCCTCATTAAAAAATTCTGGATCTGGCCTCAAGCCCCGCCCACCACCCATGCCATACTATGGAATGTCCTTAGACATATGATGTCATAAAACCTGGCTGTCTGAACCCAGAGTTTTGAGAGGCACACTGCAGTTTCAGAGTCAAGAAATGCTCAACCACTGCTCATTCCACTCATGACATGTCTTGTAGGAAATAAAAAAAACACCATATCAACATGTTAACTTGGTTAAAAACTTGATTTTTCACCTGAGGGGGTCTTTAAGGTATTTTTAGGAAAAAGGGATTCAGTTTGTTTTTATTATTATTATTGTTGATGTGTTTTTGTACTATTTATTAACACCTTTGCACTTATGTTTTTCGTATGTTGAATGTTGTCTTTTATGGCTGCAGCATGGGTGAAACTCCCAAGACAAATGTTCTACTCTGTGGGACAAAGTTCATCTTGTATGAATGTGCATGTGTGTATGTTCAGGGAAATGTGTGTCTGAGCACATACACTGTGATAAAGCGTTGGTCATTTTACCACATCAGTAAGAGAAAGAGAGAAAAATTGTGAGAAAGAACAGAGGTTGTTAAGCTTTCCAGACACCACTATCCTTTGCAAGTTTAATTCTTTTTAAATGAGTTTAGGTGTTAAATGAACCCGTGTTGGAGCTAAATTAAATTCCACAGCTATCATTAGAAAGGTTTCTATTAAAGAGCCTTGTGTTGGGAAATTGGCTCCAAGAGCATCTTGGCCCGATAAAGGCAGGAATATTTCTAATTTCCTACAAGCTGCACTTGTTTTGACCCCAGGGATTCAGCAAGGCAGCAAAATAGCCCATTAATTCTATGTGAAAGCAGGCTGCCATAGAAAAACACCACAATATGCAACCTCTGGTGATTTGTGTGAGAACATTCGCACTTACAAACTATGCAGCTCAACATCCCAGTTCTGTTTCAGCGTGGCGCAAAGACCCTGAATTATTAACAAAACAATGTATGTCATTGCAGAATTAATTGGCCATCAGAACTCCTCACTTTTGTTACCAATTATCCATTAACTGTAAACACAATACATCCGGCACAATACTAGAAAATCATTTACATATCAAGCAAATCAAAAGGCAAAAACACACCAATCCGATTTTTTTTCTCACACAATGAGATACCGCATTTTAATCAAAAAAATGTAAAGGACACTTTAGATATTACATGTACGCTTTAAAAACTAAACCACTCAAACAGACTATTGATCAACTCCCAACATGAGATGCTTTGTTCTACCCCGTGTTAATTAATCCCTTTAACACAGAGCCGAGTGCCGAGCTAAGAATGTAGTTAAGAATACCTTTCATCAATACCAGGCTTGAGATTATTGCTTCCTTTGTTGTCACCAAACTCACTGCTCCAGAGTTTCTTATTGAAGTTTCACAGTAACATGGAGATCAGTGGTCAAGTTAGACAATTAACCTTATTCTCTAAAATATTAATGAGGAACACAAACTCAGCTTATCAGTTTCCAAAAGTCCAAACTAAACAGCAATGTTGATGCACAAGATGAAAAAAGTCTGTGAATGCATTAAGCACGAATGTTGTGCTGAAATGGTTTGTCAATTGACAAAAAAAATGAAACCACAATAATTTTGATAATCAATTTATCACTGAAGCCAAATGGCAAACATTCACTCGCAGCTAATTTCATATCGTTGTAAACTAAATTACTTTTTGGTTTTGGACTGTTTAATGAAGTCACTTTAGGCTCGAGGAGCGCGATGGGCATTTTTCACTATTTTTTAACATTTTGTTGAACATTAATGAAGATTGATTAAATAGTTATTACTCCAAGACAAACTCAGACAGGGTTCTGTCAACAGGTCCTCCAAGTTAAATGACACTTTTTTGTAATTGTGCTCCAGAATGACACACAGAAGCGTTTTCTGACACCTCTATCAGCAGGATGACATCATGTCAGTCCTTTCCAAAACTCTAAACAAATGACTCCAACAACATCATATTACTTCCTGCTTTGCCCAACAGACAAGAGTCATAATTACAAAGGCTGCTCATCACTTTAACGTAAAACATGTCGGTTTTGGGCATTTGCCAAAATGGCTGATGCTGTAGCTTTTCTTAGAAGGACGGTGTCTTCTGTTTATACTACACTGGATGTCTGCATACACAGACAAAGCAGCAACCTCAAGGGCTGAAAAATTAATCCAATGCAGAAGTGCCAAAAACTACAGTTCCTCGAATGGCCACTTGAGGCTGGCTCCAAAAGTGAGTCAATCCCCATAGACCCCCATGTTAAAATGCCCAACTTTACAGCAGTAATAAACAGCCTGGTACAAAAAATGGTTTTGGTCTCTATAGCTAATTTCCTTGATCATGACAACTGTACGGGGAATACATTTTTATAACTCACTCGT
Source organism: Heterobranchus longifilis (assembly GCA_028570985.1). NCBI lineage: Eukaryota > Metazoa > Chordata > Actinopteri > Siluriformes > Clariidae > Heterobranchus > Heterobranchus longifilis. The sequence continues at coordinate 24,712 of JAOVVB010243143.1, read as the reverse complement.
TTAAATTATATTAAGGCTTAAAGTTCTGTACAATTAAGGGCGTGCCACTTTGAGGCTAGCTGCTGCAACCAGGCTAGTCTCGCAATACCAGACAATCAGAGATCTCTGCCGATCGACTTCTAATGCAAGGTAGTTACTTGGATGTCGGCAAGAACGGCCGGTAACAAAGTAACTGCCCTTACATTTTGGCCTCACCAGAAATGGTGTGCTCTCCTGTATAGTCCAGCCAGACAGGTGAATCATGTCCTAATAAAAGATTCAGAGATTTCTAAGTGAGGGTGTTTTGCTGTAAACATCACAAACATCAACAAACTTTTTTTCAGTGACTGCAGCTGAGCCATCCTGGAGTCATCTCGTAATACACGTGTTGCAGGTACTACAGTGTTTACAGCAACACGGCTTCTGCACATCACCTCCCCCAATATGAAAGACTTTGGTTCTGCAATACAGGGTTTTTTAAACTCTAATTGTCACCAAGTTTTAGTGATGAAAGCTGGGAGAAGGTCCTCAGTCTCTAGTTGATCGAAGTGTTTAGAGACTGAGGACTGAGTCGAGGCAGAGTCAGGCTATGCCAAGATGGGCAACGGCCGGAGCCACCCACACTGAGCTTAATTTTGGCTCTTTGGAAACCCATGGGTGACGTCACGGAGACTACGTCCATATTTCATACAGTCTATGACACAGACATGTTAACACACAGAATATGACCCTAGCAGGCAGATGATCATGCTGACCCTTGTGGCTACACGGACATGGAAAGTATAATTTGAGTTTAATGGATTCACTGAAAAATTCATCACTAGATTCATCGATTATGAAAATAATCATAAATTGCAGCATGTGCATATGCAAATGTGTAACAGTGTGGTTCATGAGTGTGGACACTGTAACAAAACTGAAGCAAGAGTCAAATAAATTAAGATTTGTTTGGCCTTTCTCACTTCACTTCGCCCACTTCCTTCTCGTTTCGACCAACCCGCTGCACCACGGAGATCGTGTGAACCTGAAGCGCGACTCGTCTGACCTCCCTCTTCCTGCCTTTGGCCCCTAGGCCCAGTCCACATCGTGTAATAGAGATGTTGAGCAGCGAACGCAGAGGGGAGCAAGCTAAAAGTCTCTCTGAAGAAAGAAGCAGATTATATATAGCCACTGATTAAGGCAGAGATGGGAACATGACCTACATGCATAACAACATTTTCTCTCACTTTCTGCTACAGAACAAGCCTCCGTCCAGGACCAGGACAACTGGGAGAATCTAATTATAACACCAGAGTCAGATTCCAATGCACACCTCATTAATATTTCTCTCATTATTGGGTTAATAATGTTTTTAGAGGCGTGGGAGACTTGGGAGAACCTTCACTTCCAGTGCACCTGTCATGCAGGTAAAAGAAACGATCTCATCCATTGTGCCTGTATCGTGTATCAGATTATAGTTAAAGCAGATAACTCCCTTTCACACACTGAGCCTGATCTCAAAATAGCTGTTCCCCTGGGAGACTCAAGGGATGAGGGGAGGAACGGGGGAGAGCAAGTGAGGTAGGGAGAGAAGGGAGGGAGGGAGGGAGAGAGGGCTTTCTCCTTCCTCATCAATCTTTTGGATTCTGTCCCACTGATGCCAATGAGCACGTATCCGGCTGGCTCCGACAGCGGCGAGCTCCGGCAGCCAGCCGCAGGGAGCGCACCGTCGCTGAGATTCAATCCAGATCCCTTTGTCAGCCACCTGAGGTTGATTTAACACCCCTGTTCCTGGACAGTGAAAGTGGCTGATTATACATCCAGTCAGTCCCTTTTCCCCTCCTCATCTCCCTCAGCTGCAGCACATTACCCAGAACTGCTGCGCTGTCTGGATGCACGCAGACACGGAGAGGACGCAGAGAGGCAGGTCAGGAAGAAGAGACAAGATCAAAGGCAATAACTATGTATGTGTGAATTAATCAGCATATGAATGTGTGTATGTGCTCTTTGAGAATATATATCTATTCATCTGATCAAAATGTTGACAGGCTTAACCCTTTGAGACCCATGGGAGCGTCAGCTGGCTCCCGGCCAACAAATTGTCTTTCACAGGCTGTAGCAGAGTGGATTTTGACCGGTGCTCAATAATGCTCCAAAGTTAGGCTACATTTTGGCGAGGAAAACTGGCACGACCTTTTTCAAAAGGGGTCCCTTGACCTCTGACCTCAAGATATCTGAATGAAAATTGGTTCTTTGGGTACTCACGCATCTCCCCTTTACAAACATGCCCACTTTATGATAATCTCATGCTGTTTGGGGCAAAAACCTGCAGTTTTTCCTCATGCAGTACAAATGTGTTGTTTTTGCTTATTCTAAAAACGTTTTATTTGAATATTTCTGCATACTGGGGTACATAACCTTGAATTACATAAATTGGGTATGACTGGAAAGCTGAGACTCTTGTGGATACATTGATTCCAATTGCATTCATGTGTGATGATATCAGTCCCCATAGTAGCCATTTCATTGTCGGATGGATGGCTTCTATATTGGCAATAAGGGAGTTTCTGAGCAATTTCCAGAACAGAAGTGCTCGCCATCCAATAGCCGAAAAATGCAATTGTCAAAAGTTTTTAATACCAAATCACAGCATGCATTTTTCTATGGTGTTCCTCAAGGGCTTGGTGTCTTAATCTGATATTTTGGAGGAATTTGTGACTACTTTTAGCAATTCTCGAATGGTCAGAATGGTTAAATTATGCACCAAATCTATCTAACAAATGGTATCATAATAGAGACATGTCCCCCCTCCCCCCCCATAAAGACAACAATGGGTCTGTGGATCTCAGAGGGTTAACTGCCAGCTGTCTGAAGTTTTCACATTGTTAAATTGAGCCACACCCAGAGTTATTAACGTGTCTGTTTATGAATACATGTGTTTCTGCCAGAGGCCACACTTGGACACAGATTATGGATGACACACAGCTTGTCTAACTACTGTACCCTGCTGAGGAGTAGAAGGTGTGCAGCTCACTGTGGCTGCTCTTTCTTCCATTACTCCCTGCTATATTTAAATATGACCCATTATGTTAAATATACCCAAAATGACCATGTCTTATTTTGTAAAAGCATTTTTGATAACAGGCCACTGTGATAAATACATTGCATTTCCTGTGACTGTTTCACAATAAAAGCGTTTTGTCAGCTGAATGCAGACTGTAGATGAACATGGGGCTTGATTTCATGAAAATGTGAAGGATTTTAATTTCAAATTGTGCCTACTCGAATTGCATTATGGGAAGTGTAGGCTCTAGTGTTGTCAAAAATATAGGGTTTTTTTTATACATATCGATGCTGAACTTCTGAAACAGTTTCAATACTCATGTTCTGCAGTATCGATACACGGGTAGCAGCTGTGTTTTCTGCTCTCTTCAATAGCAAGTTGACGCACGCACGCAGCGCCCACACACACACACACACACACACACGCACGCAGCGCCCACATAGCCCCGCCTCCTCTCACTCACTTCATCTTCTCGTCACTCGTCTCATTCGCTCCGGTTGAATATAATAGTTTGTTATATTAGCTCATTAAAGATGATGTTATGTTCAATAACTTGCGGACCATAACTTCAGTTCGCATGCTTAACTTTATTGTGCACATAATTTACAACACGTCTCCTGACTTGTTCACAACAGCCCACAGCAGACTGTCGTGCTACCTGCAGCAACTACAGCTACGACCTGTGCGGCTCGTACACAACAGATGGCAGGTGCAGAGCTTCAGTGACTATTGCCTTATGAAAGTGTGACAATCTCAGAGGCTTTTGAACACCTCAAGAAGAAATTCATTAATGTAAAAAAAAAATTATTGTTAATGTTTACTACAGTATTTCTGCTGTTCTTTGTTACTAGCCAAGAAAAGAAAAGTTGTCATGTTATAGCCTTGATATATTAATGAAATTAAATATTATATGATATAATTATATCTATATTAAAATCTAAAATGTTATGCCCTCAATGTTGTGTCACTTTTTTCCCTGTGGTATCCAAAATGGTATTTACAGTATTGAGACAACACCAGTAGGATCTAGTGTTTTTTAGCTCAAGCTCGACACAGCCCAACTTAATTAAAGTGCAGTACTAAATCGGTGGAGTAACCCTTTAAGAAGGGTTAGACAAAGGTAGCACTTTAGTTTGGTGATGTTTCAGCTGGGGTTGGGGTTACAATGATGGATAGCAGCGCAAAGTGTTCTACAGTAAATTGGTGTGCATGCATGTTTGTTGCCAAATGCTTTGGATTTGCTGAAAAATATTAAAGTGCCCCTCCTGTGAAAATCAAGATTTTAACCATGTTAACATGTCAATGTGGTGTTTTTATTTGCTACAAGACATATCATGAGTGAAATGAGCAGTCAGAAATCAAGCTTTCTTCATGTTTATCTGGGACTTAAAGTCATTTAAGAAAACAGATTTTTGTCCCAGAAGAGCACAGAAAGTTTGAACATACAGCCACTTAGATTTGGATTTTAGATAACTGATCTGGTTATGGATTGGAATTGATAAAAATGGACTGATACCAATGCCATTATCGATTTTGCTTATCAGTCCAATTCTTTATTGATTCCCTTATTGATTCCTGATCAATTTGGAAAAAAAGTAGGCCTGCACAGGTTTTCAGCATCAATGCAACTGTTGTATTATCTGTCTGGTGACACTTGTTCACTCTTTCTTCGCTCATTTTCCCTCCCTGTGCAGCAAGTGTGAACTGGGGAGCTGATGGGCGAGTCGAGCTGGCTGTAGCAGCGGTCTCTGTCATCATCTAAAATGGGTGAAACTAGAGAATATTTTATATTTACCCTCGGTAACAGACATGCTGCTCGGTTGGAAAGCAGCGACACTCGTGCATAGTGTCAAATGCATTTCTGGAATTTAAGCCTGTGTTGCACAGAAAGATGTTTCAGCATATTGCTGGTGTTTCCACACTTACATGAAATTACCATTTCATAGACGTTACACTGTTGTCATCTTTCTTCGTGAAGGATTTGATAAGCTCGGACGGATACGATTTTGACGGATCGGACAATTTGGAACTGGTTCTCAACTGGAACTGGTTCTCGATTCCCATCCCTAGATCTGGTATGTATATATGTCTAACAAAATCTGCTAGCTGCCATTTCCACAAAAAAAAGGTAGATTTGTGTTGCTGTAGAGAGAACATGTTGAATTTGAACACTCACAAAATGATTGCGTGAGCCTTGAACATGCATCAGTTTTCCAGATTGTAAATGACTGTCCTTGGTAAGCTACGAGGATCACTATTGTCACAGCTGTTGATAGACTCTCAGTATTGTGTGTCGGACATAATGGCTCCACACTCAAACGCATTGTTCAGGGTTCACAATTTACATAATGCTTTCACCTTGGCATTTCTATCCTTTTGTATGTGCGATACAAAAGATCCTCTTATAACACTTACAATACACACACACACACACACACACACACACACACACACACACACACACACACATATATACACAATACTGTAGCACAGGTAAGGTCAGGAAGCCTTCTAAGCCCTTTTGCTGTAGAGAGACTAATAGAGTTATTCTGGTCTGGAGATCCATACTTGACTTTTCATTTGGTTTTGTTTCGTTTGTGAAAAGTTTGACACTGATAAAAACCTGAAGAATAAATGACTGAGATAACTACTGCAATGTCACTTTAAAAAGGACAGAACATTTTAAGTCTGCCAGCCAAACATGTCACTCACAACAGGGAAACTAAACATACGTTGAGTATGAAAAAAAGCCACAAGGTCACATCATTAGGTCTCTTGTTATGGGACAAATGAGGTGCAGCATGACGGCCCACACATACATCTATCTATTCACCTTTTAGCGTCTGTATGAGACACACAACACTTTCAGCTAACTCCAATGAAAACCCATCCGCATCATTATTAGATGCTCAGAGCAGCCGACGTAGTACAAAGAGTGATAAAGTCAGCATAGCGAGGAGGTCAGGGTGGACGGATGGGTCAAACAAACACAGACTTTCACCCAGGAGACCGCTGTTCATGTCCAGTGTGAAAGTAAAAGACAAAGTTGACTTTTTTAAAGTTACATAGGCTGTGTAAGTTAACTTTCTTATGTAACATTCCTTATGTAATGTTCTTAAAGAGATATTTTGCTGATTTAAATCCAGCTCTGTGTCATGGCAGTGTGAGCTCTGTGTGTAGATGAACTGTGCTTGGCTTCCCTCCATGGCCACATGCTCTGCGCTGGAGCAGCGGGTCCACCGGTGCGCGCCAACTGTACGCGACCGTCATCCGAAAACTCGGCAGACCTCCTTTCCGTGCGCTGCCGCCACGGAGGGAAGCCACACACAGTTCATCTACACACACTGCTCACACTGAGATGACACAGAGCTGGTTTAAAAATGTCAAAATATGTCTTTAACTAACGCCACAAACTATCTACAATTTTGTATGGCGATCAATTCATCACACAAAACAGAATTTTCGATAATATAAACAACCATTACTTACAGCTGGAGACTGTAACTTGGAAGACATCCACTGAATTCAGACTGCTGAAGCCTCTTATTAGCTTAAGAATGCATTTTTACACAAAATGACAACTGTGGATTTTGTTCCCCATCACTTACTTTAAAACCGTGTTAGAATCTCTTCACAGCCAGTACAGACAGGAGGGAGATTTACACTTAATGAATCTATGTATATGTGGGTTTTAAGACTTTAATACAGTCATTTATCCAATACATATCTATTACTCATTTGAATTAGCGTAACCACCAACTTTATTCATGTCATGCCATTTTATTCCAAAAGGCAGTTTTGCATTTATGTATACAGCATTATCTACAAAGAGAGCCGAGAGAGAGAAAAACTGATTTTCAGGAACTCATAACTATTCTTGCACTGTGCCTTCATAATACTTCACTCAGGCAGACTTCAGGAAGACTTTCAAGTTCACCCTGCCATTCATGGCACCGAATCTCAGCGAGCTTATGTGAAAGATTAAGAGCAGAGGGGAATCATAATAAAGGTGACGGAGGAGATCTCATGGGACACCTCGCCTCCAGGCGCACAGCAGATAGATCCGACTTTATAATGCAGTTAAATTAATTCCTCACAATGCATTTTCACACAGAACAACTGGGCCATAAATATGGTGCTTCTGGTGCTTGTGGCCCCAACTATGAGAAACGAAATACAGTACTATTATTTTCTCTGTAAAACAATCAAACTGAACTACTGTTCATCAAGATAATGAGTTGTGTCGTCTAAATGTCACAAGGGTGCAGAGGTGGAGAAATGATGAAGATTTGTTGGGTTCCCACACTTTCTTAAACAAATTCAAGGACATTTCAAGGACTTTCCAGGCCCAATTCCCTCAAATTCAAGGCCCCAACATGGCATAGTTCAATAAACATTCAAGCACTTTCAATAACCCATGTCTATTTATGTCTATTTTCAAAACCTTTTGATTTGTTTCCCTCAAATTCACAAATTTCAAGGACCCGTGGAAAGCAAATAGTTTTTTGGATAATTCTGAATAGGCTGACCAATCATATCTGTTTCCAACATCAGTATCATTAAATCAGGTTTCATCCTTATGTCTTGGGTCAGGCTACACGGCCGTGCATCCTTTTCTCAAAAGGCTAAAATTGAAAGGGAAAAAATAATTTCTAGCAGAAGAAACAAACAAACACTAAATATAGCTCTACACCAATAGAGTGCACACACAAATCAGCGTAGTATCTGGGCATCTTTTCAGCACTCAGATGTATTGTATGTATTCAACCACAGCCTCTTTATTTGGCGAGCTCTAAGTGAGGCAAACAAAATGCCACGAGTGTTTGTGCTGGCATAAATGCCACACTTCCCACCATCACTCACACTGGCAGCCTCAAATAAGCTGTAGCATACTGAAGTATGGGGGCAGGCTGTCTTAATGCTCATCTGAAATTCAAAGTGGTTTTCATAAATTATTCAATTTCTTTTAAGAAGAAATGCATTTAGTGCATCTATTAACATCAGGATCGATTGTTTTAGTTAATACAGATACAAATGCAGTATAGCAGAATGACAGATAAAGGATGCTTACACACTGTAAGCATCCTTTACATGGGTATGCATGTATTCACCAGTGTGTGTATGTGTGTGTGTGTGTGTCTATTACTCACCCCAGTGTCGTCATGGTGACAATAGTGTACCAGAAGGAAGCCGGGATGCTGGTGAACTTGCTGGAGCTGGAGCCCTTCTCTGCGTAGAACATGACCGTGGCGAAGATGATGATGGCCATGGTGAGCGAGAAGAGGAGGAAGCCCAGCTCCGACGCGCAACTCTTGAGCGTATAACCCAGGATCCGCAGGCCCTGCGAGTGACGGGAGAACTTGAAGATACGAAACACTCGAAAGACGCGCAGCGTCACGAAGGCCCCGCTCACGTCCTCGTTGTTGGTCATCACCAGGCCGATGTAGTACGGCAAGATGGCCACCACGTCGATGATGCTCATGACCGAGCGCATGAAACGGTAGCGGCTAGGTGCGGCAAACAGGCGCATCAGGTACTCCACTGTGAATATCATGACGCAGGCGGTGTCCATGCAGAAGAACGCCACCGTGTAGCGTTCACCACATGGCATGTCTTTCTGGTTGGCGGTGGAACCACAGGGCACCGTCTCCACCACGTTAGTGATGACCGAGATGGCGATGAAGAAACCAGTGACGTAGTAGAAGACCAGCGCCATGGTGGAGGTGTGGGGGTTCTCAAAAGCCCGCCACATGGTCTCCCTGAAGTTCATGTTAGGCAGCTTCATGTCCTTGTTCTCCTCCTGATCATCCTGCAGCCGCTCTAAATTCTCCCGCTTTCTGTCCTTGTACTCTTCGTAGCAGCAGTCGCCGATAATCTCCGGGATGATGCCGAAGAAGATCAACTCCTCGTCGTAGGCCGAGATGCACTCGTGGCGGGGGTAGTGGAGCTTCCCTGTCCGGTAGAAGTTGAGGATGCTCCTGAAGGCATCGGGGTCCCGGTCAAAGAAGTACTCCTTGATTTCCTCGTTGTAAAAGAAGTCTTTTTCAGAGCTGCCCAGCAGGGTGTCAGGGTAGCGGTCCAGAGTGGTTCTCCAGGTCTGAAAGCGACGGCCGCTGACATTGAGGATGATCAGCTCGTCCTGTCTCTTACTGTTGTCCATCGGTGCAACAGGCATGGGGCAGTTGGCAACCGGCATCCAGCCAATGGCCGCTGCCCTGGCAAAAGGGAGCCACGCTGCTACTCCGGTCGCCATGGTGAAGCAGAGTCTTCAAAGTCCTCACCTTCAGAGTCGACTCTCCTCGAAATCCACTGACATCTATTGGGGGATAAATGGCAACAAAAAGAGGAAACATGAAGCTGTGAACAGCAGCACTAAATGATAGTAATTATCAAGATATGATATATTGATTCAGACAACTTAATTTATTCTCAGAAGAGCAATTATTTGTAGCCTAGCCAGTCCATACACAACAACATAGACAATACACACATCTTTGAAAACACACAGGCAGGTATATGTCAGGCAACAGATCAACATATGTGGGTCGATACGAGGGAAGCATTTTGTTACAGTTTATAAAAATAACCGAGTATAAAAGAATGCAACAGTCATTAAAAAACGACTGACTGTCGACATGTATATAGGCTACATAAATATAAAAAATAAATATGTATATACATACATGTACACACACATATATATGCCTACATACATGCACCTACAGAAACAATTTATTTACTGATATCACAAAGTCTGCCAAGATATGATTTAAATTTGATTTAATTCAGGGGCCTGTGATCGACTTATTCCAGACTCCAAGAGGGTCCATAGAGTAAAACAGATAAGATATACAAGATACAATTTTAATTAAAAAAAATGCATTCATATATAAATATATATATAGGCTAACTCGCCAGTGTTTTCTGAGCCTTGATGAGTACTGAGTACAGCTCTCCTGTGGTTGAAGCCTCTACAATGCTGTTCTCTGACTCATCCAGACGACACATAAAATTATACATTACATTTCTTAAAAGTGCCTCACATGTAGGAACACCAGAGTAAACAAACAGCTGACTGGCACCATGCCCATTTAGCAGTTACAGTCATATCAACTCACAAAAAGCAACTCAAATATGATTTGATGCTTTTATTATTGAGCTATTTGAGACACGTTTACGAAAAACAAACTATTCTTTTTAATAAAAAGAATAAAAAGTCAAGTGGGAATTTCAAAATAAAAGGTGTATCTTATGTATCCATATTTTCACTTTGCATCAGTACCGGATCGTTGATCATTGAATCGATATGTGATCCAGATCCAGATCGTTACATGAGCAACCAAATTATCAGTGTTTGCCATCATGGCTCTAAAAGAAGCAGCATGCAGCTCGTGACATTTTAAGTTTCAAATGAGTTTTACTCTCTATTAAATTCCGTGTCACTCCCCTGCTTTCAGTCCAGATCCACCCCAAATAAAATGTCATCCAATTTCGAGGAAAAAAGCTGGTATGTGGCAACAACTAAAGCTGACCAGAGAGGCAACACACAGGTAAAGGTGGAGTCTCACTTTACTTCTGTTCAGGTTTGAGCACACGACCTCAACATAAAGTTTATACGAAATGTATATTTCTACTGATATCTAAAGTATGCAGCCTATCTGACCTGAACAGCTACAGACCGACAGGGAGACGCACGCGCTGACTGTCAGGCACTGAATCTAACCTGTTGCATCGGGATAAGGAGGTAAACCTACATGCTCCAGATCAATCTACATGGATATATTAGGCTATTACACCATTTTCGGGGGTTTAATTTAAAATTCAAAACATGACTGACCTGGAATCGTTTAGAATCACCTATATCACATGGACAGTTAATTTGTCATTTGCAGTAAATTGCATGTTTACAGATATCTTTAAAAAAAAATATATATATATATTCAAAACGTGGAAAAAGCATACATTTTGTACAGTGAAAATACTTTTTCCCCATGCAACTTCAACACGAGACGCCTTTGTTCACAGAACGTGCCAATTTTGAAACGCACCTCAGTGAGTGAATGAAGAAACGCGTAAAGATAGTCCTACTCACCGATAAAAGTGAAGGCGGGGGGACAAAAATCCCAACTCTTCCAAACAAAATCAGAGTTTCTATAAAGACCCGAGTCCTCCGTTAACAAGTGAGAGCAGAAGAGCTCGGATCCATCCAGCGGGATGAAGCAGCGAGCAGCACCTCTCCCTGTCGGTCGGCACCGAGCAGAATGAACCTGTGTGTCTGTGGGACCACAAGACTCGAGAAACGGTCTGTAGACGTACCCTGACGGATTTTTCTTTACATCCTGGCTTTCTTTGTTTTTCCCGTCAGTATTTGGAAAGTGAAATGTGATGGAGAGGAGCAGCGCGCTTCCCTTTTCTCCAGCACAAAGTACAATGTGCGCGTCTCTCTCTATCACACACACACTGTGCCAGCTCTCTGTCATCAGCCCCCCTTCCCTCCACCTCACTTTACCATCATATGTGACACACTCACCCTGTCACTGTATTGGCTACATCCAGTACTGGTGCTGATTTGTTTACTAAAGCATAAAACACCACTGTATTGTAATGGTGGGGACACTGCCCTAACTTGTAAACTAATACTTTATGAAGGATAATACCAACACCATGTCCCCCATACAACATTATTCCCATTGTAAGGGTTTTAACATGACCGGATTAAATTTATTGAGGGGCTCAGGGCAAAAATGAGCTGCTGGGCCCCCAATCACCCCCCATTCCTCACACTCTGTTCAACATGTACAGTTTTTCTAGACTATAATATTGTATTGGTTAGAATATAAGAGGACCCTGATCAGTGTTTCCTCTATATTCATTGCAGAATTATGAGCGCCGCTGCTAAAATTCCACACATTCATTAATATCCTCTACTCGCATGTTTCACAGAGTAACAGGGTTACTTTTAAAACGTATTCCACTACAGAATATTGAATGCCTGCCCTAAAATGTAAAATTGTACAAATTAAGTAACATTTTCTAAATACTTCAAAATCAAGTTTATTTGTCTGGGTCTTATATTTCCAAAAACATTTCTGACAGTGTCCTGGCTGTGCATCTCCTCTCACATTGTCGTGTGGCAGGTGCACTGTGCACAAATTGTTGCACTTAAAAAAAAAAAAAATCTGTTGCACGTAATGCCTAAAATGAATTTTTGAGCAAATATAACAAAAACAAACTAGAAGGGCACTCGGAGAGTGCAGACCTCCACCAAGGCTATACCCTATCTCACAATGTTAACAACAGTGAAAAATAATTTGTGTATCCGCCCCATGATTCAGGTTCTTCCTTGGCCCATGCTGCACCCTTCCAACAAGTTTCATGAAAATCGGACCAGTAGTTTCTCCGTAATCCTGCTGACAAACAAACAAAAACTCACACAGACGGAGCGGAGAAGATGAGAGACAGGTGAAATGAAGATAACGTCGGTACCGGTAACAAACAGGCTCATTGGTGAACGACACGCCAACATGCTGACGGATTCAGCATTTTGGTGTTTTTAGCTGAGCTAGACCAGAGAATATTAGATTGGTGGTGCAGTTTTGCTGTCATTGTTCTCCGTGGCGTGAAGTTAGCTGGAAGTGACATCATGCAGCCGCGCTGTGTTTTATGTGGAGTGACTGTGCCGGTAAAAATGGCCTTTTAAAGGCTACATTGCTTGTCAGCAATCAGTCATATGGTACCTTAAGAGCTCAATTTGGCCTTGTGTGCTCTGATTAATTTGGCATGCAGTTAACACACCAGTCATAATTTTGTTTTAATGAAAACTCAACTCCTGGCATTTGCTCCTGGTGTTCTACACCACTGTTCTGGAAGAAGGAAATAACAGGAGTAACAGGTGACAACAAGTGACATCTTTTCTATTTAAATAAAAATTATGGTCTTAAAATTAGATTTCAACACAGTGAGGTCCTGTCAAGATTAGGTAATAAAGCAAGATCCACATTAAGGTCCTTATCATTTAATTAATCATACTTGGGTGGTGCATACTAAACAATTTTGTTTAATTTAGAAACCAGTTGACATACAGAGAAGCTTTTTGGAGTCCGGGGGCAGTCACCCACTTTTCCTGGTTGGTAACCCAAAGAGGTTTAATCTCTCTGCATACTGAACAGTACTTCAGTGTGTCGGATTTAGTGGCGATTTAGTGGCGTCTAGCGGCGAGGTTGCATATTGCAACCAACTGAAACTTCTAACAAGTCCTCCAAACCAAACGACTATCTGTGTCGTTTGTTCCTACTCTGTAATACGACCCATATGAGCGTTTTACTAAAATAGCGCCGCTAGCGGTCGGTGTAAATACGACCCATATGAGCGTTTTTTGCCCTCATACCTAAATGTTACATTCGCAGTTTTAAACAAGCTGTTAACGTTGTTAAAACAGATGTTGTTGCTGTATGTTTAGGCAACAAAACAACTTGGTGGGGTTAAAATCAGTATATTTGAGATATTAAGTAACTTCTGTGTATCCGCGTCACGTGCCGTGGAACATCACGTCACAGCACACGTCACATGACGCAGTACGTCACGTACTTCTGGTTGTTAAGTTCACTTAAAAATATGTTTAATTTTATTTTTGACCGGGACAGGAACCCCAGTCTCCTGGGTGAAAGTCCTGTGGTTGTTTGGGCCACCACCCGCCCACCCGTCCGTGTTTTCTTTCTCTAAATAGTCCGTTACATTACTCAGTACAATAAAACATCAATATGGGTCATAATTATTCTGACCGCTAGAGGCGCTATTTCAGTAAATGCTCATATGGGTCGTATTAGAGTAGGAACAAACATCAACTGCTGTCATTTTCCTCTGGAGGAGAGGCTGGAAACTTCTCCTGTGTGCCAAGCATGTAGGAGAACTAGTGGCCAAAGCGAAAACACGGAAATGCGAATAGCCCTATCTAGAGCCTGTGTTTGGCAGACTCCATGGAACAGGACCTGCTCCGTATACAAATCGCTCATTCTAAGGTAACGAAAACACATTCTTAGTTTCAGGTGATGCATATACACACAAAAAAAAAAACATAATTCTTAATATTACATTTCTGCCACTACATCCTACATATTGGTCCTTGAGTTGAGCAATAGTTATGTTTTGGACACCGCTCATTACGGAAGCATGTATTAAAAACTCCAATGGATTTTTTTCTTGCAAATTAATTCAGCTGATCTAGAAACAAAATAAATCCATACCAGCTTTTTTTTTTTTCCAGAGTTTGAGCTCTACTGCAACATTGCAATTAGTAAGAGATACTTTTACAACTTGTTTTTGTATGAACAACTCGCCACAAAGTCTCTTATACAAAGTGTATGAAACCAGTACTAAAAAAAACTCCATCCGCCATCATTTTTCTCAAACAAGCCTTCATCATCGAGCAAAGCAGAGAGTGGGTGTCAAAGGAGGCCCTATGGAGCGTCGTCACAGAGGAAGACACGAGTCCCACTGGCTCTCCCTCCATCTCTCACACTTCATGTACATAGGCACCTCAGGGGACTCCTGCGGCTGGGTGAGGAGGGCCTTTGAATGGATGGCCTTGTGTGTGTGGCCGTTAGAGGAGAGCAGGAGGCAAAATGAAAGACAGAAAGGAAGAGAGAGAGAGAGAGTGAGCCTGTGTGTTACGACAGATCGGCTATTGATGGACTTCAGTACATTCAGATGTTCAGATGAAGTTCTGGCACATCATGTAAAATATTCATGAATTGAGTCTTTGAACATTTTTTAAGTTGCAGGGAGTCTCACACAAAGAGGCTTGCTTTTGTTTCATCTGTGGTCTTTCAGCGCTGCAGAGTCTAAGAATTAAAATATTTTTAGGTACGTTTTTCTATTTTTTTCCCCCCCTTTAAATCATTTTCTCTGTAGCGTAAGCACTTCTTCTTCTTCACCGAGCACCGAATACACTTGATGCACTGACGCCATATCTTTAAAGACATCTTTAGTTACATCATGGCCTTCCCAGCGTACACACATTTAAAATATATTAAACCATAGATGAAATGATAGAGTTTGAATTTTTGACATTGCCATCATTGTCTTCAGCAGATTTACTCTTTTATTTTGTGATTTATCACCTCAATCTGCCAAATGCCGATATAATGCTGCCTGTGCCGTGGATCATTTTTCCCACTCTTACTCCTTTTTGTGACATGTTCAAACCTCTGGGGTGGCAGTTGAACTTTAGAGGAGAACACTTATGTGCAATTTTTCACAGTACTTTGCATGACATGGTGACAGTAGGGGCTTTCAAATATTCAAAAAAGAAGGATATCTTAGGAAAATAAATGCGGGAAAAAAAAAATAGAGAGACAGACTGAAATGCTTTCCAGAGAGGGAAACAGATATGCAAATAACTTTGCAAGCAAATAATTATGTCAACCATTTTTCAAATGCAATATCTTTTGAGGTAATGCAATTTTGTTTATTGCAGCATATTTTCTTCAGTCCTTGCTAATCCATTAGGGGGGGTTTCACAGTTACTTGCCAACTTTAGCTCAAACTATATTTCTGCAAGTGTGAGAAAAAAAAAACAAGATGTACTTTGGTGCTCATTACAATCAAATTCTTGTACTGATGGCTTTTAAGTACATTTAATTGTTGAGACGTATTTAGCTCAAATTTCCACTGATGAAAAAAGTTAGTTCTATCATACATCATCCAAATATGCAGTGATAAGGCTAAATTTAATCTTTACAGGGCGTTGGCATTTAGAAATGCAGGTATCATCAATCACTTTTTATCATGCATTTAAATCTTACACAGCAATTGGCATAATTTCTGTAATAGTTCATCATCGAATTTCTGTTGACCAGAGCTAAAGCAACAGCTGAGATTTACGGTGTTTTTCATCTGGCTGTCCTGCACCTGGGATTGCTGCATGCTGATTGGATGAAAGCCAAATTTGATGAATTATAGCCACCTACACACAGAGCGACTCCGTGAGAGTACAGAACCTGATACAGGCTTCATCTGCTGCTATTTATGTGAACTGATTTTCATTTTGACTGAGACATTTGAATTAGATTAGATCTCAACAATAAGATCTTATATTTAGATATTTGATCATCGTTATGTCAGAAAGTTATTGTGTCAGGGTTATTTGGTCAGCCTCCTATCCTTCATGGTTTACAGCTGCAAAGACTTAACACTATAGACCGCCACCCCCTTCGAGCGCCGCAACTGTCTGTTAGACCATCATTTCATTGTTTGTGTTCACAAGCACATCAATAATGCATTTGTTTGATGAAGTCACTTGAAATTATGGGATATAAATAAAATATCAAGCAGGATTGGCAACCTTTTCACTGTCCTGTGCCAATTTAGAATGTTTATATTTTTTATAATGCACATTGATTTATTTAGTGCTGCTGCAAGTCTCCCGTCCAAATGGACGAAGTTGCTTTAACGACACTGATGTATAACTTGTAGCTTAACATGTTGTAGGCTGCAGGTCGAGGGCTCCCTTGAACTGCAGTGTCTTTTTAGAGACTTTGTAAAATAAATCCATAATGATAAATCCAACACTCACTTTGTTATGTGAAATTTTTTTTTTCTTCAAATGACATCATTTATTATATGATTTTTTTTTTTTTTTTTTCTTCAAGTGACATCACTTGAGTCAGGAGTAGCTGAATTCAATAGCTTTCACTCTGGTATAGTGGAAAACCTCCCTGGCCTGTTTGTATTTCTTTAAACCAATCACAATCGTCTCGGGCGGCGCTACACCACGGCTGCAGCAAAGGGACTTTGAGAACCACATGAAGGGGAGGGACTTCCTCCGGCTGGGGTTTATACCGGACTTTATACCGACCCTGCTTATATAGCAACCCAGACTACATTGTGGGTAATGTAGGTGCCAGGTTTTGACAAGGAAGAAGAATGCATGGAATAAAAGACATTCCACAAAAACAAGTGACTTGATTGGTTCCTTGGTACATGTGATGTGAGAAAAGCTTTTTGAATCCATGTTTTTGAATGTTTTAACTTACGTATGAAAGTTAAAATAAGTCAATGCTGACTTTTGGTTTCACACGGGACACGAACAGTGGCCTCCTGAGTGAAAGTCCTGTGTTTGACCCATCAGTCCACCACCACCCCCTCCATACATAGACTTTGATTATAATGCATTTCTGTGTCCACCACGACAATGGATCCTAATCGTCTTCCGATTGGGATTGTTTATGTGGTGCCGGATCGTAATGTTAACACATGAAATGCCGCCACCACGTAATGCAGTGGTAAGAGGTCATGGTCATTTCACATGTGAGACCAGGCTGAACAGTTGGAGTGTAAAGCTAAATCTGTGTTAGGTCTCGGATCTTCTCTCTATTGTGCTCATATACTCACTCAAACACAACAATCAAACACTAACACCTGCACCCACAGGACTACAAAGGAAATAATCTCTCGGGCTTCATCGCGTTTTACCCCTTTGACAAATGTACAAAGAGATGATAGCTCATGGTGAGGCTGTGTATTATTTATTTATATGTTCCATATATTTTTATATTAAAAATTCCATTGATTGAACATAACAGCAAACCCCCATTTTTCTCCATGTAAATGACCCTTCTCTAAAATCCCTTTTCATGCTAAGATGAAAACCAAAAAAACATCACGTGGTTTCGTAATTTACTCTGCATCATCTCACACTGCATAGCTTGTATATAAAATAACCTCACTATGTGACCCATGATGATTGCAAATGGTTTAGTATCCTGTAATCTTTCTGCCAAGTCCCGGTCTATTGAACATTTTTCATGACCAGGAATGTTCTAAACAGAGACGGTTTGTGTCCTTCTTTAAGAATCAGTCTACATTCATCAGTAAAACGTGGTGAATGGTAAATGGACTGTACTTATAAAGCACTTTTCTAATCTTTGCGACCACTGAAATCGCTTTTACACTACTAGTCATTCACACCACATTCATACACTGGTGGCAGAGGTTATCATGCGAGGTACCTGCTCATCAGGAGCGATAAACATCCACATTCATTGCCCAAGGACACTTCGACACGTAGGGACCGGGGATCGAACCACCGACCTTGTGTTACCTACTGAGCCACAGCTGCTCATGCTTTAATACAGCGGAGATTCAACAGGGACTAAGTGCAGAATTCACTTACTTAAATTATAGAATGCATCCCATTTTAACAACCATATAGATAGAAAGATAGAGATATAGAAAATATATAGGGATTAGGGATAGAGCAATTAATGGGTCGGCCGATTAATGACATTTTAAGATAATCGACATCGGCCGCTTATCTCAGATCACAAGACCGAGTTTTTCTCGAAACATTACAACAATTTTTTCTGGAAAAATTACGACTTTTTTCTTGAAACATTGTGACTCTTTTCTCGAAAAACATTACAACTCTTTTCTCGAAACATTGTGACTTTTTTATCACAACAGTCCGACTCTTCTGGAAACATTACCACTTTTTCTTGAAAAAATGACTTCTGTACTTCTTACTTTCTGTAAACATTTTTCTCTCATTTTTTACTTTTCTCAAAACATTAGGACTGATTCAGATCTACAAAAGGACCTAAAATAAAAGAGATGCTGCTTGGTGGTCCTGTGCAACAACAATGTTTTTACATTTAGTTTATACATTTCAGAAACAAAGAGATGCTGCTATCTCCTGAATAAGTGTTAAATAAATGTCCATATAAGTTCAGTGCAATTGTTGTAGGCTATTTTATCAGATGCAAAAAAAAACAACCCAAAAAACAAAATCGACACTGTAAATCGGCCGTCCTGCTCTCTAAATATCGGTATCGGTATCAGCATTGAAAAACCCATATCGGTCGACATCTAATAAGGATGGACGTGGCAGTCAACAAAAGGAAGGTAATGAGGTGGGCCACAGGTGTCCTCTGAACAATCACAGAGCATGAACAACTGAAGCAGTGGGCCTGAGATGCTACAAGAAGAATAACAAAGGAAAGAGCTAATATGGTGTCTGAATCATCACAAGTACGTAACAATCACAAGTGTGTATCTTAAAGAGGGAAAAACAAGTCAGCCCATGACAGACCATAAGATCCAAAGAGATAGCGTGGGTGTGGATAAATGAGTTCAAAGCCATGTAGCATTGAATGTGTTTGAACAGTCATCTTATGACTCACAAAAATCCCAGGCTTCATTATCCAAAACAAAAACCACACTACAGCGTAACAAGGATGAATCCTGTTGATCCGACCCGCTGAGGCGACGCAGAGAAAATGTACAAAGACGGAGACAAAAGACGGATTGACTGAAGTGTTGACCAACATCATCAGCCTGGTTGTTGTGTAAAGAAGCTGCTCATGGGATGCCCACCACTTATAGAGAGAAATTATTTTGACTCTGGGAACCTCTTAAGCCGCAGAGCAAATAAACACCGCCCAAAATCCTATGTGAAATTCATAAGAAACACAGTCAAGGCAGTCGGGAGGAATTAGCATATACACACTGCCATAAGTCTCACTGAATAGAAAGCTTTATGGCAGAGTTTAAACTAATTTGTCAACAGTAAATGGATCCAGAAAATGCAGCATGAAAGCAGTTAAAAGCATTAAAGTGATGTTACTGCACTCAGATGTAAATTATTCTTTCTGAAAGTTGTTCTGACATCCTTTACATATTTGCTGGTGCACTGCCTTTAAAGTACACAGCATACAGAACATATAAATGAGTTATCTAAATGTTCACCACAGTACTTTTCTGAAGAAAAATATATTTATTGAGCTGTGATATCACACAGGGCTCCAACAGATTAAATTACATCACTTGAACGACAAAGTCAAATTTGCTATTTGAAAAGTGAAGATGTACACAACAGAATATGTCACCATGATGATTTAGACCTTTCGTGTTGATTTTATTTTATTGTCAAATATGGTGATACCTTCTACAATGCAAAACAAAAAAACAAAACAAATACATGTATATATATATGAAACTTTTCCCACTATATTTCATTGCCCTTCAGAAAATAGCAACGTTATCATAGTTCAGTGTTTTAATTAAAACTCTAATGAGTGCAGTGAATGGTCCAAGGACTCCAAGGCTGATTTATGACAAAGTAATAAATTACATAGTAATGAATATTTTTAATTATAGAGGTCCTGGCTGACAAAATCATCCACCTCAATGGGTTCTAATGTGACAAACCTCATCCTGTAACAGCTTAGATTGGATCTGATGTGGGAGCCAGAAGTGTTTTCTATTTGTTTTGTTTTTTTAAACTTACATTATTCACAGTTTTCATGTATGCCCTTGCAAATGATTGACACCTCCAGACACATGAACACTATGCTAATAGATGGCAATGTGACAACATAAGGATGTAAAAGCCCAACTGGGTCTCTCCTGTCTTGACCTAGTTGCCGTATGACAGTTTGCATCATTATCTGCAACAGTTATTCAGAGACATCAAAGCATTAAACAGACGCAATGTCCTCGGAGGGAGGCAGGCTGAACAAGTCAAAAATCAAAATAAATTTTATAGTCCTGAAATGTTGAGTTGATTAAGGGATTTGAATTCAATGACAGAAATTGGATTTGCAACAATTCTAATAATTGATTGTTTAAGTAATTTAGGGTGAGGTTGTATCAAACAACAACCTCTGGGGCTGAAAGTGCCAAAAACTGCAGTCCTTCGAATGGCCACTTGAGGCCGGCTCCAAAACGGAGTCAATTCCTTTGGACCTCCATGTTAAAATGCCCAACTTTCCAGCAGAAATAAAGGTCTCTATAGCTAATTTCCTGTTCTTGACAGCTGTACAGGGTTTTAATTTCTATAGAACCTGTTTTAATTATATTAAGGCTTAAAGTTATGCATAATTAAGGTTACGGCTGCTTTGAGTGACAGGTGGGTGCCGTCACAGGCAGCTAGCACAGACTGTAGGCTTCATTCGGCCCGCCTCTGCTCCATCCGCGCTCCACTTTTGTCCGTTTGTGGATTAGGCTGAGTCAGGCACTGACGATGGCCGGAGAGACCCACACTGAGCTTCACAATGGCTCTTCAGAAACCTATGGGTGACGGCACATGTGAGACTACGTCCATATTTTATAGTCTATGTTTATACTGAGACGCAGCGGTGCTTTGAGCTAAATGCTAACATTAGCATGCTCACAGTGACAATGCTGAAATGTTGATATTTAGCAAGTATACATGTCCACAATCTTAATTTGGCTTTTGCTAAGATTTGCTAATTAGCACTAAATACAAAGTACAACTGAGACTAATGGAAATGTAATTATTTTTAACTACAGGAAAAATGTAATTTTGACCCGATGGTGGCGCTGGAGGAAAAGTCATGAGTCACCAAAGTAAATAGTATTCATTCTCTGGGCACCATAGATAACATAATATAACTTAAATTTCAATCCATCCTTTGCTTGTTGAGATATTTAAGTCTGGACCAAAGTGGTGAGCCATCCCTGGCTAGAAATGCTAAAACATTCTCAGGTTCCAATCTCTAGTGTGATGAACTACATCTACATCTGAAATAATGTACTTTTCAGTTTTGTACTGTTGATAAAATAAAATAAATGTACAGTAATGATGTTACCTTGAGCTATGGACAGTTTCCATGGGGCTTCAAAAACGAAACAACATAAAAATCAAAGAAACTGCTTCAGTAGGTGCCTGTGTGTGAACGCTGTGGCCAATCAGCCACAGGTCAGTGGCTGCACGCACGCATGCACACACGCATGCACGCACGCACACACGCATGCACGCACGCACACGCACAAAGAGAGGTAAGGTACGGTGTTGCGATGACATTTAGATGATATTTTCATGGACTAAGTTAATTTCAGCTTGAAAGCTACATGCATGCTCTGAACCTGATGGACTTTAAAAGTCACAAACAAAAAAAAAATTAAATCTGCTACTTTGATGATTGAGGACAGTGTGGGTTTTTCAGACATCCTCTATTGAACACAAAGCACAAGTTGTTACATTTCTGTCACTGATGGAGTAATTTATTCCATGGACTATATCTAAGAGACTTTGAGTTAAAGGTAAAGAAGATTTCTGTTCTGACATTTGCATTTTCCCAACTCGTCAAATACGGCAGCTTGGTCAGGATGACCGTGGCGCCATTTTTCAACATGCAGGTTAGTGCCATTGTGAATTCAAACAAAACTACTTTGTTAGATTTAGGCAACAAAACGACTTGTTGTAACCCTTTCCCACTGGCCAAAAAACCCACTAACACCCACTAACATCTGGCTTTTGTCTCCAAAGGGAAAGGTTACAATCGGCATTCACTCCCGGGACAAATGACTCTGCAGTGGTCACGGTTATTTATCGGCTCCAGCTCAGATCGGCAGTGACGTAAACACAACACCCGAGTGAACATGCTAATTTTCACCACTTTATCTGTGTGATGCTACGACACACGTCATCACAGCCGTCTGTCTCCGTCCGAGCAGCGCTCAAACACATAAAGAAAGGCTGAATAAACTGATATTTAAACCGTAATATTTTCACTGGCCTCCATGCTGCTTCACTGTTTACTGACCCTGTGCTGAGTGGCGCATCTCAGAGCCTGTGTGTGTGTGTGTGTGTGTGTGTGTGTGGGGGTGTGTGTGTGTGGAGTGTGTGTGTGTGTGCATTTGATGAATTGGGAGTGAGAATGGGTTGGATACTTATGTGCAGTTATTCTTTAAAAGGCAGTAAATTCTTTGCCATTTAAGAATGAATGTATATATGCACAAGTGGCACACACTCGCTCACACACACACACGCTCGCACACACACACACTCGCTCGCACACGCACACACACACACACACACACACACACACACACACACACACACTGTATTATATACAGTGCAACTATGATTGTAATTTCTCACAAAAACAATTAGACACACTCTGTCGGGGTATTTTACCTTCCATATGACTTGGTAATCCTAAAACTGACTTGGTGATATCATTACATCCAATTTTCTTTGGCTATTATTATACCTCATTTATAAAAGCTCTGTCACTAACCTTATTCTGGGGCTTTAATTTCCAACTCAATTAGATTAGAGTGAAGTATGACTGAGTACTTAACATTTTTTGGGCAGTGGGATTCAGACATTTTTGGCTGTGTCCAATTTCCTCCCTGGCGTGGTAGCGTGTGATATGGGGGAAATACCTTATCTAAATACTTACATCCGTTTGGCATTTCTAGTTAAGATTGGGTTTTTTTAAAGCCTCGCCTCATCCCTCCTCTGCTATGCTTGAATTCTTTTAAACTCGGTTCAAATGTGTTGAAAAACCTTTTCTCCTACTTCTTCAAGTTTTTCTTAGTCGCTGTTCCAAATGCTGCACTCTGCAATTTGTTTGTCATCTCAGAGTTTCCAATGTTCGTTTTTTAACCGATGAAAATGACAGAATTTGGTGCTTATTCTGAGGATCTTACGCACAGTGAGAAATTGTGGCCTTTTTCCAAGACTGAAAGAGGGTATTGCACAAAGTCCCAGCCAGAGACGTATAAACAAACAATCTACTTCAACTGGTCTGATTGGGCCTTTGAATCAATCTGTCTGGAGAGTGATGATGACAAAGCTGGAGGTAAACACTGCACTATATGAGCAGTCACAGCCTGCGATTTCACATCAGAAGGAGAATTACTTTACTCACCTGCAAAGATCAGCTTGATTGTGTTTAGCACACAGACTTTGATGAGTTCAAAACAAGAGTACCAAACGTACTTCATCTCCACACATCGTTGTGTCTCAAAAAATCATTGTCTCCTATGTTCAGACAGTGTTTTGCTGCTCATCTTCCTCTAAAAAGTTACTGAAAAAACAAGTTTCACATCATTCATTGATATCTTGGGAGTATTTACTCAGATTCTGGTTTTCTTACAGGAATACACCCACAAATCCCCTCAAACAGATCTCTGATACAGAGGGGGGTAGAGAGATGCTTTGAAAGCCATCACCATTTGTGTCTCTGAATCGATAGTGCCACCATTTCAACATGAAAGTGAAAAGTGCTTGGCTTTCAGAAGAGCACCAGCTGAATAACACCATGCCACTCTTTGTCCTGTGGGATACTTCCACCTGATCAAAACGCAATATATCCTTTGACTATTGATTAGTTACAGCCAAAACTGGTGAGAGGGAAAGTGAAAACAATGGCTACTGAATGTATTTTATGTTTACCGAGGTGATAAACATACACATTAAAAAGAACATCCTATTTAAAAAGGTGAATGATCAAAGTTGTTTTGGTTTTAAGGCTCGTCTTGTTAACTATGCATCATGGAGAACTTGATGAAACAGCTTGACAAAATCAATACTTAATGTGCAGGTAATTACGCCACACTCTATTATATAGGAACAGCCCAAGGAATTACATCCATAATGGGCTGATTCCACACCTCACACTTAACGTTCAGTGCCAACGCAAGAACTGACTGCAGTAAACCCCGACCCTGAACATTCACTGTCTAATAGCAACCATAGGCAAGTTTTGCATTTCTCAATATACAGAAGCAGTGTGCATGAGGCTGTAAGACTACATATACTAAGAGTTTGGATGGTGCAGTCTTTTTTTTTTCCTTTCCAAAACCAAAAAGGGTTACAGGGTTACAGTGGCTGCGACTACATATGCACATGCATCCACACGTGCATGCATTCACACACAC
>JAOVVB010243125.1:0-21661 GCA_028570985.1 Heterobranchus longifilis | reverse complement strand
CCTCTTTTCTTTTTTTTTTCCTTTTTTTTTTTTTTACATTGCTTCATCCATCACATGCCAAGCGAAGGGCCCTTGCGTCCCAATGCACCAATGGAAGCTTTTCCTGGAAACTAATCTGCTTTCTACATAACATGGCAGAATTATATCATTTGAAAGGTTACAAGTTTGGTGCTAGTGAATTGTGTGAAATGTGTTTTTATATACAGTTTGAAGTTTATTTTAAATTATGTTGGGGGTGAATAGTATTGTGCAATATATTTTTGATTGGATTTTATGATCAGATATTGCACATGGCAGATTGCATACTTTAGTTTCATTTGTATACCTGTATGTAATGCTTCATTCTTATTGCTAGACAATGGTATCATAAATACAATATATACAAGTACTACAAAATTAAGGGCACTCGGAGGGTGCAGACCTCCGCCAAGGTCATCTTGCAATGCAAATTAATGTGAATGTTAAGCGTCTCCCTCGGTGTCCCTGCCGTCTTATGGCGCCAAAAAGCCGGAAGTAATGTGACAAAGTATTTAGAGTGAGAAACACAGTAAGGGCGACTGGGTGCGGCTGGTGGGTGGGCCAAACAAACATAGGACTTTCACCCAGGAGACCAGGGTTTGTGTCCCGGTTGAAACTAAAACTAAACAGCGAGTTTTGAAGTGAACATAACAACTGGAAGTAAGTGACTTGGCGCGTCATATGACGTGACATTTCGCATAATGTGATGGAACACTTCACGTGCACATATGCGTGTGTGGATACACAGAAGTGATTTAATGTTGCAAATATAGTGATTTAAACCCATCCACCTTTTTTGTTTCCCTACCAAGTAGTTTTGTTGCCTAAACCTAAACCTTCTGCAACAATGTCTGTTTTAACAACGTCTGTTTTAACAATGTTAACGCTGTGTTTAAAAAAGCGAATGTAATGTTTAGATATGCAGGTGAAAAACTCAGACTGCAAGGGGCGCTATTTTAGTAAAACGCCTGTATGGGTCGTATTTGAGACCAGGAACAAATGACACATAGGGTGGTATGGTTTCGAGTGTATTCAGTTAAAGGGTTTAAGTGTAAAAGTGTAGGGCATGAATGATCTGGATCAATAAGGAAGACAAATTCCAGATGTTGTCAAGAGCTGTTACAACCTCGACCACAAACCAAGCTCTGTGCCATGGAAAAAAGATAGAACTCCACACACGCATATATGCACAGTCAAACTCCAGCATATCATTCACACAGAGAGAGAAATGGAGACCAGAGTTACTGAGAGTGGGTGCTGTGGTTAGTCATAGAAAACACACAATGCTAAAACAGTTAGGAACAAAGACTCAGCAAACACTGGCTGAGAAGACCCAGATAAAAGTAGACAGGATGAAGCACACACAGGAACCATGGCCCAAAGCTGGCAGACAGTCCTGCAAAAAAACAGAGAAGGAAAGAGAGAGGACTTGTAAATGGCTAAATCCACTTTTTTATACAAATGTTGCTTAGCCCTTTGTACCTGTCCGTGCTAACAATGCCAACAAAGTCTGTTTAAAACAGCTGCTCTCCTAGGAGTAATGACTTACCATATTTTTATTTTCACACGTAAAAATCAACAGAACGAGCCCTGTAGTATCACACTTTGTTAGCTGCCACATGGTTCAATGTCTCTACTGTAAATACAAACACGCAAGATGATTTCAGCTATAAAGACTTTATCATTGTAAACAAAAGGGCAGCTACATCACCCTTATGTTGATTAGCACGTATTTTAATACAAAGAATAACACTACATAACACTGAAATCTAAGTTCCAATGTTTTCTGATGCTATAAAATGTTTATTTATATCAGTCATGTTTGCAAAAACCACTTAAGAAACATGCAAATTGCTTTTCATCTGTTTGTTAAACTCTTTAATTAAAATGATAAAAATCAATGAATTAATTTATAATAATAATTTGATGTGCACATGTATCTGTAATTTATAGCATAAGAATATTGATTTAGCCTCCCATCCCATTATGACAAAATACAAAATAATAATATTCATAAATCCCCCTTGCCATGCCTTTATCCTTATTTTAATGTGTTTGCATTCCCCCACACTACAGGATCATCAGTATGAGTTGACATCAGCTGAAAAGAAAAGCATTACCCATACAATGAAATAGCTTATACTATAGCCATACACATACATGACATGGATTACAACATTTTTAAAAAGTAAAATATTTTCACAGAGGCTTGTCACAGTCACAACCACTGAGGTCCCTGCACTGATAATTTCATGTTTGCCACCATGCATTCTAGGGCTGCCCCCTCTTAGTCGTTTTTGGTCATTTCGGTCGTCTAAGATTTATTTAGTTGATTCGTCATTTTCTTTTTTCATGCTGAATGACTTATTTCCAAGAAACGTATGAGCAAATGTCTGGTAAACACAAGATTTAAAGTGATGTTTTTGCATGATTCTTTATGGAGAAACTGACTTTTACAGATCTGTCGATTAAATCAACTAATCGATTAGTAGACAAAATCGTATGAGTGTTAGTCGACTAAGAATTTCTTTAGTCGAGGACAGCCCTAACGGTAGCAGCAGTACAGCTGAATGGAAGAAGAGATCATTCCTCCCAGCTGTAACCAGAATAATTCAATCCAACGTCTGATTAGAACTGAAATTGAAATACATAAGTCCTAATTAGTCGGGTTCCACAGCTGAACCGCTGGCTATTTATAAATGTGTACACATAAACACAGTGTAACAACTGTGTTCAATCTGCAGTGTAATATCTTTAGGATACATGCCAAGCCTGGATCAAAAATGGTGATAGTGGGTAGGAGAGGAATCTGATTACGCCCCAGCTGCACGTAAACATGGGTTTTGATTCACCAGGTTATGTTCTGATTCCTGTCTTAACTTCAGTTTCCCAATAACTTGGTTTCTTCTTGTGTGCATGTAAGGACAGTGTTCCCTTCATCCATCGAGCGCTAACAGCCCTGTTTGGGGCACAAGAAAATAGAAATAAGTGCCAGCATCAATTAAAATTATGAATGGCTTTAAATTAGAGATGCCCTTAATGGATCAGCAGGAGCAAAACCATAAAGAGGATTAAAGCATGCATCATTAAAGCCTAATGGGTCAGGTATTTTATCTTTCTTTGAATTTCCCTCAAATCACCTCAAAAATATAAGGCTACCTTGGTTAAACCACCACATCTGACATTTTAAAGATGGCATGTTAAATTGGAGTTTTAAAGGAATAGTATCAAAGTTAATGTACATGTAGTACACAAAGATCCAACATATATGATCAAATAAAAATATATTCAAGAATGAAAATATAAGTAAAGAATGAAAAAAAATCTTAATAGAATAAAAGACAAATGAGTAAAAGAAAATAAAAAGTGAAAAAAAGAAAATATATTTTGCAGATGTTAAAATAGCTTAAAGATGACCTAACAGCAAGCTAATCCCAAAGTGCCTTCCAGTCTAATACCCCTAATGGCCACTAGATGGTGGCTCCAGGAATACAGTTTGTATGGAAGTAAATGGCAATAACCTCAATATATCTCTGAAAATACAAAGTTAAAAATAATTTTCAGCAATAACATGCACATACAGGCTCAATAATTCCATGTCTTCCGGTGTGTTTTTGTGGCACATTAGAAAATGTTCCTTGAAGATATTGTTACTGAAGCTTACTTGTGAAATCACAAATCAGTGTTTAGTCTGTGCTCCAAACTCTTCTTCTTTTTTATCAGTGAAATAGGTTAAGATTAGTTTTGCTTATTATTAAAGTTTGCTTTATTTTTCTTATACACTAGTAAGAAACAGGGGTTCAACGCTCAACTGTGTTGCATCAGTTGAGTTTCTCTCCACATCAGTGTCCACAGTCACTGCCCCAGGTGGCCATCGGCGAGTGTGTTTCTCATGCTGTGGTCTGAGCCCAGCAGTAGGTCTCTGCGGCAGGCTGAAGCGAGCAGATAATTCCCTGTGGGTCACCACTGAAGGCTCCCTCATCTCTCAGACCCAGTCACAGATTAATGGCCTGGTGTCTGAATTCAGACGCTCTCTGTCTTCTCCGATAATCAAAGGCAGAGCAGACTACTATTGGGAGAGAGTTTCTTTAAACACAAAGAAAAAAACAAAAGCAGAAAGAGCAAGTAGAGAGAAGTGATGTTTGCAAAGGGATTAATCAATTCCATGTGTTAAATTGAGATTTTTTTTTAGTGGCATTCTCCTTTAAGGACGCTTAAGCCCAAAATAAACTGAACTGGTTCATTAGAAATATAAACTGTGGCAGCCTGGATCTATATTCAGCCCATATGTGAGATTTTAACAAGGTTGCAGGTTATTTTTTATAGCTTGTTTATTTGCCGGAGTGTCCACTGATGTGTGCCTCATCCTCACAGTGCCGCAAGTTTTCAGAAGGGTGAGAGACAGAGAAATGTATTCCATTACTGGCGTTCTATTTTCAGCTGTACAAAGCAGTGAGGACCACTGTTGGCTCAGACTAACATCAGAGTAAAGACAAAGCTTTCATTGTGGCTTCTATGCATATACAGTATAAGTTAGGATTCTTCTTGTTTAAAATTTGGCTGCAGCATTTAACTTCATTGGAGCCAAGCCTTCAATCCTGTGAGGAGTGTGAGATAAGACAAATGGAAAATCCTGTATGTCTGTGTTAATTCGACTGCACTTGACTTGGAGCCACGGTGGACCAAATCAAGTTTTTTTTTTCTTATAGATGACAGAGAAGACAGTATGAATATGACATTTGAAGCCATTTTATCGAAGTCTGACTTTGGTTAGAGAGGGATTTCTGGGAACACTTCTGATGTTGACTGATGCTTCCTTAGCCGTCTGGACGATTCTTTGGGACTGATCATCATTCTACCTAACTTCTAATGCTATAGAACAATGGCTGTCTCCATTTCACTGTTAATGTCAAAGCTGGATAACAGTAAACCCTTAGGATTACACTGAGATCCAAAATAGGTTTCTGTGAATTCAACGTAGTGAGCAAAGGGGTTGTGTAAAAATAGGAATGGCCAGGATACATTTGGAAAACACATGCATGCATGCACGCACACACACTGGCAATAATGATAATTGTTTTAGAATAGAGTTGTTTTAGAATTGGCTATAACTTTCATTACTTTGTCTAGTGGTTGGACCTCTATAGTTGTCCACTGGTTTGACCTCTATATTTGTCTACTGGTTGGATGTCTCCATTTACTACATTAACATCAACTATCCTAAGAAAGAAAATCCTTTATTCACATCTGCATTAACAAACAATAAGTTTAAAGTATGAGGTTGACATTTACTTTAATGGCTACAGCCAAAGACTGTGATTTTGAAGCCATGAGTAACATTATCAGCCATTAGAATATATGTATGTCTCACTACTGTGGAGTAGTGGCATTAATAGCAGTATGTAAATGTTAACAGGCTGTCCTTGTCTTCATTGGGGTCATAATTTGAATATGTTAATTGAACCAGTATTATCAAAAATCTTTTTCAGTATCTGTGCTCCATAACTTGCTGTAAGGCTTTGTACTGTTGAACTCTTGAAGAAACCAACTGGTAGCTGCAAAACTGTTGTCCTGTCAAGTGTGGGTTTTATGTATTGTTGAACTGATACAATACTGGTCTCATCCAGTCTACTTTTAGGGTTTACATGCTCCTTAATAGGCTAAAAAAAAGATCCTCTATACATAAAATCCTTAAAACCTCATAAGACAATCAACAAGGATGTTTTTTTTAAATAGAGAACAGCTAAAACAACAACTGAAACATTGGTATTAATCATGTTCTGACATCCTTCTGGTTTTGTGGATGTCTCCTTTTTGTCTTGTGGGAGTTGCCAATAATATGATGCTGTCCAGCTCTCAGTTTTGAAAAATGTGCAGCACTGACACTTTTGCTGATTTACCATCTATCTGTGACAAAAAAAAAAGACAAAAAAAAAAACATTAACTCTCTCCATGAACAATGCAGCCACACATTGGACTAATCAATAATACGATCATATATCTGTTCAAGCATCATTAAAACTGGACCAGTGCTGTAGCTGTTATGGATTTTTCTTTTTACTTTCGACCTCTATTTATAGTTCTCATTAGGCCAATCAGTGTATTCGTAAATGCCAGAACACTTTCCCAATTAACAGCTTTATCAAAATTGGACCCATGCTGTCCAGACATCAAATTAAAAAAAAAATATATATATATCATCATTTGTACCATTAATTACAGCACCCTCACAGGTCAATATGTGTATATTTGTACACGGAATATTGGTCAAAAGATACATCGACTTCAAAGTCTGAATTAAGAATCTGTCTTAATCTGTTCACATTCTCCCATGGTCTATCCTCCTAGCCTGTATTAGTTAGAGATTTATGAGATACCCATTTGTACTTCAGTAGAGACTGATGGATGGGTTGTGCACAGTAAGTACTACTATGCATGACGAATCGCATGTGGAATAGCACAGTATGTCTCTTGCAGATAAATACATGTGTATGTAACCATCAAACCTGCGTCCATGCTGTGAGCACATCCCGCTTTTGATGCATTTGCGATATCAAGGACTGATTTCAATCCCTCTAGCTGTAGATTCCAGGCTTCCATGAATTTTTACTTCTTTCTCAGTAACGAGCCAAGCCATTATTTTCTATTCAACTTCTTAATTTAGATCACAAGTGGCCTTTTCTTTCAGCCTGGAATCAAAACACAGCAGGGAGCTTAGGCCCGGAGACAGCAAGAGACTGATGAGTGAGAGAGGCTGAGCTGACACTCTTTGAATTTAACCCCATGGTGGCTAATTAACCTTTCAGGTTCTTTAAGTTCCCATCATCACTGCAATTCCAGTGTGTGCATCTGTGCATGTGTGTTAGATCATACTGAGACTATATACGTATGCCTCCCCGGGGGCTGGTGACATTTCCTCTGGACTTCTATCTTTCATTGACGAACTGTCCACCTCCCTTCCCTCCAGTAACTACTTCTTTAGTCAAAGGTAGTCTTCATAAAACTCATTACCATACATAACCACAGCAGATTGGTCTCTTTACTTTCATCTCACTGTAGGCACACAGTATTGATGACTCGGTATTTAATTTTCAAGCTTTCTTTGCCCTCTAATCTCCAATCTCCCGTTTATAGAGGACAACATACACAATAAACGTACAGTGCCACCAAACATTGACATTTTCAGAGTATGTGCAAAAATCAGCAAGGTTTGGAGGCTGATATGGCATTTGGATGGGACTTTTGTGGGGACTGACAAGGTCAGAGCCTGGAAGAAAGATGTCTGTGAATATTCTGTGTCCACATTATAATCTGTTCCATGAGAAGGATGAATGTGATGCGATAATGTTCAATTGCCTGTACATTACTGTGCTGTGTTGCTTGGAGACTCCATACAGAACTCTCTTTCAGACTGCTGTAATGTCCCCAACAAGCTCTACCACAAAAAAATGCTTAGGTCAGGGTTATGGCTGCCAGCTCACAAGAGAAGCCTTGGAGACAGAACTCACTCAACAGAAATAATTTGATCCAAACAAAACAAACATGGACCATGAACCCATGTTTTATTTAATAAAATTGATTTTTCTCAAGCTAAAATACAGTCTTTATTTAGTGTGAGTGTGCATTTACACTTCTAACAGAAAATATTATACAACAAATTATCACTTTTTTAATATATCTATTATTTTTGTCAAACAAATCATCAAATTAATGATGTCCTGTGGGGTGTGATCAAAAAATGTAACCTGAATGGTCAGTGTTTTACAATATAACAAGCATTGTCTTGTGGGCATAGCACTGGCACCACTGAATGCATGGCTCTTTGTTGCAAAGCTTCAAATGTTTTCTGTGAACACAGTGTGACACTTTACATTCTCAGGCCTGAAACAAAAAATCTGAGGCAAAGATCGGATCAGTGGACGACAGTGTACCTGCTTAGTGTCTGTCCTCCGTCCCTGGCTTTCAATTCATCAAGTCATCCCTCCAGACATCTTTGTCTCTCTGCTGTAGTCTGTCTCTTCACACCCTCTGCGTTTCCTCCAGCCACACTGATGATTTTTATCTCATGTCCCTCGCAGAAATAAAGGGAGGGAGGGAGCGAGGGACAAAGGGAGCATTAAGAGCAGGGGAAAAATAGTGTTTTTGTGAGAGAGAAGCACTCCAGAGACAGATATGCCCGTTAGAGATCTCTTCACATGTCTTAGATGTGATGGTAAAAATGAATTGCTGGTGCATCAGAAGTGCCTCACTGGAAGATCAGTGCCTTCCCTTCCAAGTGAGAAACGGAGAATAAAAATCACCTTTGTCTGTCAAACACATTTAATGTTATCATAAAGAGTTTTACACTGGGGTGCATCTTTAAGTCTGTGTTGTTACAGTGGGGTCCGTTCTTGGTAAATCGGAGTGTGCCCCTAATAGTATATCCGTTAATTGGTTGAAATGTGAAAAGTTCTCCCTGCAGAGCCATGTGATGTAGACCTGAACGTTTTTACAGTCATTAACAGCTGTTTATAGGCCATTAGGGGGATATATTACTGTTCTCAAGGTTTACTTTCTTCCCAGTAATGTCAGTAATGTAAAACTTTTAATGACCTCTAAATGGATCAGAAAATTGTTTTTTTTCCACTTGCTTGAAAAATGCTTTTCGGACACTACATAATCAAAGCAGATGCACTGTAAAAATATTGATCTTTTTTTTTTAAGTTGAAATAACAAACCTTGTTGACGTTGTCAGCCTCGTTGACCTGTGACTCATCTGAGATACAGTACATGCATTACATACACAACAAGCCTCCGTCATGTAACTTCCTCTTGTTCTGAGATCAGACTGTTCTCATTCCCAGGTCATCAAATACACACACTTTGTCCTCTGCGTCTGATGCTAATACACAAGGCATCCTATAGCATCTGTATGAGACACACAAAAAAGTTAAAAGTTTTTAAAGTTGTAAGTTAATGGTAAGAGGAGTTGATTTCACAAAGGTGCTTAAGAGTTTTTACAGTGTTGAATTCGCAATATGTCAAGGAATAAGAACATAGCAATACAGACCTGGCTGACTTTGCTGCTTGTTGTTATTGTTGTCTGCTCGAGCCTCCAGTCCAAATACCAACACACAAACACAAACGGGCACACAAATACACTTAGACACACACCCAAACACACAGCGACACACTATCTCATATGTGCACAGCGGGTGCTTTACAAGAGAGAGTGGGAAAGCTCTATTACTCTTCCTCCTTTCACAATTTCTCAGGGGGTCTTAAAAAGTAATGTGTTTTCAAATGCAGGGCTCTGGCTTGTCGCATGGCCTGGCTGCCTGTGATATATGAGCTGAGAAACAAGCAAAAGGGCAGTCACAGCCATATAGAGCAGGAACTGAACATAGTCTAGTCCCTAGCTTTACAAGAGTGTGTTATTGCAATGTGCAGTACACAGGTTACAAAAGAGAAATAGAGAGAAGAAAACACAGCAGGCAAATTAACACGAGAGAGAGAGAGAATGAGAGACACACACGTTATAACCTGCTATATTCTTATGTGGACTTTTCTACTCTATTTCCATTTATGTTGTTGTTTTAATCCAGTGCAGTCTACTTTATTCCGTCACTCTCCCCACTCTCTTATTTCAGTCAGCCTAGTGGTTCACTGTGGTGCTGCGACTAATAAAAAATAAAACATTTTCCCCATAAACGACCATCATAAAAGAGACGTCCGTAATTCTATCTTGTGTGTGATGTCATGTCTGTGTAAAGTCTATGATACCAGGGCGCAGGGGTCAGAGACGCCTATAGAATTTAATGCAATGCAATACAACAGATCTGCCTCACATTTTATGTTTACGAATGAAAAATGTTCAGTTCATATATATATATATATATATATATATATATATATATATAGCTTCATGTCGGTTGCAGCATTCTTAAAATACATACATCAGGGTCTCTGCTCCACACACAGTAGAAGGGTGCTTCAGCAGTCATCACATTTTATAGTCACACCTGCCACAATCACACCCTCTAGATACCAATATACACACAAACACTCTTCACTCCACACAGATAGAGATGTAATACAGTATATTGTACCTATATTATAATGGTAGAAAATTAACTTAGTCTAATTAGCCCCCTGTATGTAACAATAGACAGTAATAGTCTACATTTTGTGCTTCACATACTTAAACATATAGTTTAGGTAAATGTACACATAAAGACACTTGAAGAACTCAAATGGTGTAATAAAGATAGACTTAAGTCAGGTAAAAATGTAAATCTATACTTCTTTAGAAGTGTAACAGCATATTACAGTCAGACTAAAACTATACATGAGTACATGAAACCATATACAAAGTACCAAAAACACATCAAATGTATACTGTGATATGAGCAGAAACTAATTCAACAAATGTTCAATACACTTGCTATTCTAAAAAATGTCAGTAAGGAACAATATATACATTTTCCTTTGTGTCTCATTCAGTCTCTGCCTCCGTCCCTCCAGCCACATTACCACTTCCTCAAACCCATTCATTGCCATTCTCTTCCTGTCCACCAGATGCCCTCTGACTTTGTCTCCTGTCGCAGCCACCTCATTCACATCCAGCCACTCCCTCCTGTCCTGGAATAACCCCTTTCCCTCCAGTCTCAGTCACCTCACCTTCCCCCGCACACTTGCTCACTTGCTCACCTGTTCCTACTTTCCTCATCAGCCTTGCAGATACAGCCCTTTTCCACTCACTCCTTGCCACTTTGTCATAGTTGCAGTGTTGCTCGTGCCTTGCTTTTAAGCCTGTTAACCTGGATCCTGTAACCTAGAATCTGTATCTGCCTGCACCTTTTCCATGCCTCATTCGGGTTTGCCACTGTCACTTGTGTTTGGACGTGCCACCCTGACCAGTAAGCCTTATTTTCATTCTTTGCAATTAAACCCTGAACTGTTGGTGTCGCTCCATCCTGGTATCACCAAGTGGTGTATGAATAACATCGATTCCCTAAGCCATTTTGCATATTATCACTATGCATTTTTTGCCTAAACATAACCAAGTTGTTTTGTTTGAATTCACAATGTTAACCACATATGTAAAACTGTCACCATGTTGGAGTGTCATAGTTTGACACGTACTGTAGGTAGGTCTACACAGTGTGTTAAAAAAGTGTCGCCAAGGGATCCTGACCAAGCATCCCTGTGTGACGAGTTGGTTAAATGAAAAACGAAAAGCTTAAAATGCGTAGACATGACATGTGAGATGTCCTTTTAAAAAGGTGTGCTATTTATGTGCCTTCCCATAAGATCACGTTAGTGGGTCTACATTGAATGTTGCCCTCCATCTACTTGTACTGGACTTAATGAAAATGTATGTTATGAGTACGAAATGTTTTGTGCAAAAAATATTTTGTCGATAAAAGAAAAAAAATAGATAGTGGAGATAGTGGAATGGACCACATGCGGTGCGTGAGAGTGCCGGATGTCAGGCTTTATCCCATCACTGTATATCCGGTAAGCATCTGGGTCCTTCCCTTGCTGCCTCACCCCCCTTGACACCTCAGGCTGTCCAGCCACAAACTCACATTTTATCTGTTATCTGCAGCCAGACAGACACTTTCTCAGTGCAGTAATCAACTCTGCATCCTGAGGGCTATATCAATATCCTTCAAAAATAGTTTTTATTTATTTAGCCTCTGTCATAGCACTGTGCCTTCCCCTTGTCCTCCATTAAGCCTAGTGTGTGTGTGTGTGTGTGTGTGTGCGTGTGTGTGCGCATGTGTGCGCGTGCGTGCGTGTGTGTGTGTGTGACCATGAAAGCCTCCATCTATTTGTGTGATTCAGTGTTATCACCATTGATTTGTTGTGATGATGTTTACCATCAGCCACTTGTTTTGCATTAGAGTGATTAGCAGCAGAGGCTGTCAGAAAATGACATGCTAATTCACCGATGCTACAAGGAGTAAAGTTCTTTTTGGCCTTCAAAGGTGCTACAGTATGTGTGTGTGTTTGAGAAAACCCTGGTTACTAATGACCGTTAAGTGAACTGCAGTCAGCATAATTTTGCTCGTGCACGTCCGCTCGCACTCAGAAAATCAGGGAGATCTAATTTTTTCTTTTAGGTTAAATTACAATCCTTTCCCCCAATGGCAATAAAAAAATGATTAATACATGTAAAAAGTTACACATAGCACCTTTTTTTCAAGGTGGTGAAGTGTAACTATAGAGAGAGCAGAGAAAACCAATTAGAAAGAAATCCAATTGCACCTATAATCACTGAGAATCATGCTGCTTAATTTTGTCCTTGTGTCCAGTAGTGAGCACATGGTGGAGGAAAAAAAATGGCTTGGTTGTGTCAGTTATGTCATGGGTACGCCAATGGACTTATCACATGGGTGTTCTTCATCAGAGTTCTGAATTTAGCACCACTTCTCGTATCTAATTAATTCTTTCACATGCTGTAGATACAAAAGTGCATAATTAGCCTAAGTATGACAGCCACACAATAGCAACAAATTAAAATCTCAATTCACCTTTTGAATTGCAATGAGGCATTTTTTGAAAGTACATGCATCGCCAGCAACCCAATTGCCAGAAATGTTGGCATTGTAAGTTTCTGCAAACCACAGATATGTTACATTTGTGCATTTCATAAACCACAGATATGTTACACTTGTACTTTTCATAAACCACGGGTATGTTACATTTGTAAATTTCATATGTAGCAGATATCAACGTGAGCTCATGGTAAAGCGTATAAATAGCACTTATTTTTTTCCCAAAAATCTTTTGACAGTCACTTTCACGTGCCAAACTATGATGCTTATGTAATTTAGGCAAAAAAATAGGTGGGTAAGTATAGGAAAAAAAAACAAACACGTGCGTGCGTGTGTGCGTGCGTGCGCATGTAGGCAGTCCTATACAGTAAGGTGAGCTCTAATTAGCTCTTCCTGTTTGTGCTCTACATGTGAGCCTTTCTTTTTCTGTTCTTCTCTCCAAGGCACGAGCTGAAGTGCTTTCAGTCCTGCACTGTACTAAACATGAAGCTTTGAAGTCGAGTTTCAGAGCAAGGTCTAACCATCCAAAATCCCTGCAGCAGCGTCATCATGTCTCATCACAACAACTCGTGTCCTGATTGACCCTTTAACATGAGCAATTTTGCTCCTCATCAAGTTTCATCAAACAGGCTAAAAGGAAACATCACAAGTAAAAATGACATTAAATATTCGCTTTGATTGCTGTACACTTTTCCATTAAGAAGCCTTCAGAAGCACACGAGTCTCAATGGGTTGAATATTATTTGTTCTTCAAGTGTATCCAGCAAAATAGAAAGATGCAGTTATTTGAATTCAATTACACTGATTTGAGAACAGCGGCAAGCTCTGCGTATAGCTAGATCTTGTTTTAGTTTGATGGGAGGAAGCCATCATTTGGAAAGTCTGAGGATGTAGTGATCGTCGGCCTGTTTGATTTTAGTGTCCAACTAATCTGTTACCCCATCCCTCCCTCCTCACCACCCGCTCGGTGTCTAGCTAACAGCCATATTGCTGGAATAATGAAATTAATGTTTTATGGGCCATTACTGGGCTATGATAAGATGACTGAGAAAGAAGAGGGGAGAAATAGCAAGTCTAGCCAGATGGAGGGTAAAATACAGCAAACCCATTCCATTATGAGAGCAGGGTAGTAAGGATTTAAAAAAAATAAAATATTGAGGTCATGAGTCCTGCATGCAGCTTTTGTGTACTACATTTTGTTGAGCAATTATGCTGATTTCCATACAAACTTGAGGGTAAAAGTCCTTAGAGCCAATAAAAGATAAAATAAAGATCACCAATGAAGATGTTAAGTTGCCTATTTACACTTCCAGCAGACGTCAACAATATCACACTTTATATGGAATCATGTGTTTCCACCTGATGATTGCCATTTACATTTTTACTGTCCTTTTAGCTTTGGTTTCATCCCCACCCACTCTTGAGAAAAAATATCTGCCTCTGAATCTGAATTTACCAGTACTTTGTCCATGTAGTTTGGCACTGGGTAGGTACATACAGTCAGATAATCAAGAAATTTTTGTGTGGCTAAAGTAGGCTAAAAAGCTCAGCAGATGGTTGAGTTGGTGATATTGTTTTTTGTGGATTTGTCACTGTGACAAGCAAATATAATATCATATAAAATAAGAAATATTGATTAGGGCAGCTTTATTCAGCCACTGATTCACTATTTCCACCCAAACTGAAAGTTACACATTGCAGGTTGCTAAAACCCCCCAACACCCACCAGAATATTGAAGGCATGACCTCAGGATCTTCCATGCTCC
Organism: Heterobranchus longifilis; assembly: GCA_028570985.1. Classification (NCBI taxonomy): domain Eukaryota; kingdom Metazoa; phylum Chordata; class Actinopteri; order Siluriformes; family Clariidae; genus Heterobranchus; species Heterobranchus longifilis. Next base: position 7,335 of record JAOVVB010243125.1, on the reverse strand, counting down.
GAATGAGCTTCCATATATTCCCCTGTTATTGCATTTCATCCAATCTTCTACCACTGTTTAGGATTCAGATACGAGATGCGGCAGGCATTAGGCACATCTTTTGTATATCTCACCGGGCAAGATTAAACAAGACAGATTGAGTGTATGACTGGCTGATTCACTGGCTGACTGGCAGAAATGGCATCTAGCTGATGGACTGGCTGACTGACTGACTCATTGACTGATGGACTGAGACAGTGTCTAACTGGCTGGCTGGTTGCTTGTTTGTATGGTTGATTGACAGGCTGGTTGACTGAGTGGCTGACTGAATGCCCGACAGCCTAAAAGATGGGCTGTTGTGGCGGCGAAACTGATCTGTTTGTTGTGTTTACTTCGGGTGTGATGTGTATTCACCCGCACGAATATCATGATTGGATATTCTCCATGCCAATTGCCCCCATCTGTACGCGACCGTCTCACAAAGTCTACCCCAAATACTGGCAAATGAGCTGGGAGCGCAGATGAGGGGAAACGATTTTAAAGAGGCAATCAGTGTGGGAGGGACAGAAGCGATGAAATGGAGTAAACAAGTCCCCTTCTTTTTACACACACACACACACACAAAACCAACTGCCATCACTCTCTCAAGAACAGTAAAGCAGCAACGGTCACAAGAAAATCTATTCTCCAACACTTCATGAATTTATGAATTTTTCAAAGCTCATACAACGGCTGTGTTAAGAAAAACAAAAAAAAAAAAAACTCCCTTTTGACTGGCTGGTGAGAATAGGATTTCACTTTTTATTCTCTTCTCTAAACACTTGGCTTTAAAGTAGTGCTGGCGTATTGCACTTTGTTCAGAATTAATGCACTGGTCGTCCTTGTTGTCACTCCTGACAATTCACAAACACTCAGGGTTATGGATAGGAGTGGTAAATGGACACAGGAAAAAAAAAAAAATTAAATGTGCAAATATGTAACAGGAAACTGCAATTGGATTGTACTGTCCAAAGAGTGCAAAAATAAAGCGGCATGTCTGGAATCTATTTTTCCTATGTAGTTACAATCTCTCTGGCACTTTCCAGGGCAGCAGGGCAGTGTTAGAGATTAACAGGTTAACAACCAGGTAGCTCCAAGTCATATGAGACTCATATCACAACTAGTAGCAGGACAGAAAAATACAATTTCAGTGAGTAGTCAGTTTAACGATGATTTCAATTTTGAGAAATTAGCCCTCTATTCGCAAAAAATATATACAGTGTATTTAACCCTCTAGATGCATTCTAAATCCACGTCTACTAATATTGTCCAGGACAGAAACTATGCAAATCACATAATGATTTTTACAAGCATCTTCATTAACTTTCAGAAATGCAAGCCAAACTTATCTCCCTACTCCTCCTTGCTTGGGGCAGATTTGACAGCGATTTTGCAAATGTGATGTGTATTTCTAACTGATTTCTATCAATTCAATAAAAAAAGCAGATGCAACATTACTTGTTTTAATTACGAACAGTTGACTAAAGCCTAAGACTTGGTGCTGAGTGAATGACGATAATTAAAACTTCAATGCGTTGGCTTTTATTTTGCAGCTGCAAAGTAATCTACTGTGCGGTTGGAACACATTATCTTGCATTACCGATTCCCTGCATTTACCAGGTGCATTTTAATAATAGGCTGGATTACTTTTTAATTTTGGAAGCATTGATATGACATCCAATGGGGTAATTGTACGAAATTAAATGTATTTATTAGAAGAAACATTGTTTTCATCATAGTCAGAATAAATGAAAGGAGGTGGTAGCTTTATGGTTTTGCATCTTAAAGTGATAGTTCCATAATGAGTTTGGAATTGCTTCATGGCACTCTATCAATTGCTATTTTTCTCCTTCCAAAGAAAAACAACTTGGGACACCTTGATACAGACACAAGATCAGATAACTTACAGAGATGTACACTCTGTCTGTCCTGATTATCTGGCTGGCCATGTGCCTCAGGGCTTTATAAATTATAGTTGCTGAGAGAGTAAGGCGCAGATTTCTATCACCAGCACTGCTTCAACTCTCCTAAAAAGCATCCCTGGACATACTTTCATTGATCAGGGGCCTGGAGCACTGCCGAACAACGTGCCCGCTCAGAAGTGGAGTGTGGTTTTTTTTTTTGGGGGGTTTTTTTCCAGACGTGGTAGAGCTGATGAGGTTGTGCTGGGCGTAGGCTGTTAATGTTGTATCGTCTGTCTTTGCACAGACAGACTTGGCTGCCGGGTATAGATGTATTATGTGTCTTGAAGGTGGGAGCTTGTCAGATGGAGAGGCCTGGCTCCAGTTCACTTTTCGTTTTGAACAAGTTAGACTTTTTGTTGTATTTCTTTGTGGTCTATAATGGCAGAGTCAGCTGTTGGATTTCAATTCAAATATTGAATAGACTGCTTAGAAGGTTGACTCACTCCAGGTGCTGTAAACCAGCTGCATATATTGCACCAGCACACAGCTTTCTTGTTCTCAATTCTGTGACTAGAATAAGAATAATAGAACCCGCACACTCTTATGCTCCGAATGTTCAATTTAATAGAGACAACGTTTCGACGAAGAGCTGAGGCTCGAAACGTTGTGTGCGGGTTCTATTCCTATTCTCGTGTACTCTGCCACCCGAAAAATTGATGTGCGTAATTTTCCTCATCTCCGAACCATCTCAATACCACTGTGCATTTGGATAAATGCTCAGGACATTATGCCCAGTCCTCATCTATAAGGGTGATTGCACATCACGTAAAGATCACATCACTATCATAATGACGTACAACAATCAAGCACAAAACAACAAGTCAAACATGAAAAAAACCCCAGAAATATCTTGATGAGAAAGTAAATGTAATGAGCATCAAGCATGTTGTGGTGTCTTAATACTTTGGCATACCTGATTGGTTGATTCTTAAAGGACCACTGTTGGCCCATTAATCATGTATACTGTACCTTATAAATCACAGCAGACTAAAATATTAATTTCTGTATTGTAAAATCAGTTTTCATTCAATTTGGTCAAAATTCCATTGTCACTGTGTGGTAAAGCACTTTGAGTGCTGTAATACTGTACAGAAATGTATAGAAACCAATTGAGACCTGGAACGATAGAGCAAATTGAAAAAGTCTGTCTATCTTCATCTATCTAGAAGCTCCAACTTTCAGAAAATCCCCACTTGTATGACCATTTTAAATATTAAGTGTCTGGAGAGAATACACAGTAAATAAGTAAACAGGACATTCTTAGGTGCCTTTCGGCTGCTGCCGCCATCCACCACATTTTATCCACTGGACACCCAGTCATGGCAACATCAAAAAATAGTAATTGGAAACAAGAAAGTAGTGTGCATTGGCTTTTTTAATTTTTGCTTACTTAATTAGTGCAGCAACGGCAGAACATTTATGAATGTGTGCACTGCTATCAAGCCAAGACAGCAGCTTGTGAATGAATGTGGTCCAGTTTAGATACTCTATCTCGTCTGACAGTCCAGCACTTGCCCAATGTTCACAATCAGGCAGGGTGGGTGTCGGTGGGTCCATACAGAATAAAAATGAGCACTGTGGGATCGGTAAAAGGAAATGTGATTAAATTTAGCTAATGAAAGAGTAATGACATCAAACCAAGCCACCACTTTTATGCAACTTGTCTGATCCCTCTTTCTCATTTGCACAGTAGAGAGCCCTGAATATAAAGGTAATTCCAGCTCTCCAGGAAGCAGCATACATAATGAATGGCTGGTTAACTTGATGTATGCCACTGTAGCGAGCTGCTTTGCATGCAGCCGGGCCTACTTCGGTCTTATGCGGGGTCATAATGAAGCGATATTTTTGACAGATTTTGCATGTGTTCAAGCAATGAAGCATCTGAACTCCTCACACACCTTGGCACTGCTTCTAACACTGTGACAGCCAATCCCTGCTTGGCAATTCTGCCTGGGCGAGGAAGGATAGCCCCGGCTTGTCTCTTGCCCTCACCACTGCCGAGACAATCATACACTCCATCAATAATTTATACTCAGAGGTGTTTCTTTCATTTCAATATTCCTGCCCAAATGGTATTTTAAGAGCCATCTTTGTTGAGCCAAAATGTAAAAAGAATGTCTTAAATTATTTATTTCCAAAGATTTTAGCTCTGCCTGACTGTTTTCTTATTTTTCTTTTCCCCCTCGCTCTCTTCCTTCTGCTCCACTGGGCCTTGGTTGGATGGTGCCTCTCTCTCCAAACACTGTTTTTTTCTCCTGGCTACCCAACAGGTAAGTTTGTTTGATCACATCATATTTATAGACTCATGCGATGAGCTTGCCTTGCACCGTGTTATTTAGTGCTGTGGAGTTTGAGCTACCTGGCGTTACCCGACAACAGAGGGATAGGTTATGGATCTCTTGTACATCCTGCCGAACAGGAGCTGTGGTCACTGATGTGGAGCAGAAAATCTTTGGTTTCACAGTGTTTATTTTCACAGCTTTTGCTAAAGTGGCTTTCGGGGACGCCGAGTTGTAGCGACCTTATTTGGCTGACTCGCATCTCATCCGTAAGGAGAGACGCATCCGGAGTATTTTAGCACGCTTATAGTTACAGACTTAAACACCTAATCCTTTACTCTAAGCTTTAAAGTGAGCAGAAAGGAAAGCTTCTCCATACAAATCTGAAGCATGGAGTTGTTTTGCAAAGAACCCAGTTGGGAGAAAAGATTGTGGATTGTGCATCCAAGCTTAAAAGCGTTACCTTAAATGATGAGGGCGATGTCAGATCTGAAGAGTCGAAAAAGTATGACTAATGAGAAATCAAAGCGAGATGTGACATACCAGGCTGATGTGAAGCCTTCAGGGGCATACAGTGATGTCACATCTGAGGTATTAGGAAAAGAGATGAAGCAGGTAGAGAGTAATTTTCTTTTTATATTTTCCTATAGATCATTAGAATGTGGGACTTATGTGGGCTGTATTATTCCTGGAATGATGACAAAAATAGTGATTCAGTGATCTTCATATCTGTGTGCATGAATCATAGCCTACTGATGCATCTTATGAATTTCAATCTGCTGATACTTTCTCTGCCTTTCGGTTAAATCAACAAAACTCTTGTATGATTTAGAGGGAGAAAATGTGAGCTGTTGCCCTTTGAGTACAAATCAGGGTAATGCGTCGAGAGGAGAGTAGCAATTTTAAGTTCTGTAACAACCAATAAAATTATTACAATGTGATAGATAATTGTGATACAGGGCCAAGACGGCATGCAAAGCAGAAAACTGTCAACTGTAGGGCAGTGAAAAGGTGAAGGTAGTTGTAGAGGATAAAAACAAGTCTGTAAATGTATCATGGGATCCCTTATTTAAACTCGAACTGTCAACTAAAGACAACCTTTTCATTTACTTTTTTTCATTGCACAAACTTCTTCTAAACGTGTTTGTGTGTCTACCAAAGGAACCAGGGTTTAAATTTTAGTCTATGCCTCCCTAAAACTCAAGGGTACTGTCTGATGACTGAGGACAACAGGACAGAATTTGCTAAATTGAGTGTCAATGGTTGCTAAAAGTTGAGTACAACAAATTCACAGAATGGTTGCCAATCAAGGCTAGGGATAGCAACTTCCATTTGTTAGATGGCGTCAAAACAATGATATGTAGTAAATGTGGTGCACAAGAAAATTTTTACTTTTGAACATTAACTGTTTCAATAGAGTTTGACGTAATGTTGGTAAAGCAGAATGTTTAGTATCCACCAAGTTGCAAATAGGCAACTAGCATTTCTAACTGTTTCAGTCTCGCTTTTCACTCTGGTACATCTTTTTTCCAACTTTGTCTTAAACATGACATTCTCACAGGAACCACATGATATCTGTTGTTGTTTCATTGTGTGCAAAAATTGCTTGTCATATTGTTCAAAGCTGCTGTTGACCACTTATTGGTTTAATCTGCCTAATTGTCGTGACTCTTTTGATGCAGAGGAAACACAAAAAATGAATGTGCAAAAGGGACTTTAATGTGATTTATGGGCCTCCTTAGTTCCTGGGACTATTTGATTGAAAAGGGCCATTTGAAACCAGGACCAGCCATGTGTGAAAGCTGAGCAGGCAGCCAGGAAAGTTTGAGGTGAGTCAGACTTGTGTAGAATGATGATCTGTGACATTCAGAGCGTGCTTATTTTCCATGTACAAGCCAGGATCTTAGTTGTACCTAAAACATATTGTCAAGCACACTAGACTGGGGATTTAAGACATTCTTTGACATTTTAGCAGAAAGAGAACAGATCAAACAGTCAAAAATAGAGAGGATCAGTGCATTTGTCTGGATGAAGGATGATGTCTCGCATTGATCGTTGTTGGAAATCAAACAATGTCAGAGAGCACAGAAGTGATGATAGAGCACAAAAGAAGTTTTGGGGGTATACAGATATATCAAGGGAAGATTTCTGAACATTGTAAGATTTCCGTGACAACAGCGTAGTGTCATTTTTAAAGGGATGAATAGAAATGGAGCATCAGAAGACTTTTAGATTTTTAAGATACAGGATAGTATTATTATTATTATAATGAAGGCACATTATGAGACAACAAATGTAGGACAGTGAACACTCGGCTAGAATTCGGATTGATATGAAGTGCAACTTGACTTTTTGTGGAGTCTCTCTCTACACTACATGAGCATGTGTCACTGGCGTAATACCAAACTACATTATTTGAGGACAACTACAGTACCTCACACACTGACTGCTGCAAAATATGTTATGCACAAAAAGCATATCATACTTCAACTGTGAATTCATCATTGCTGTTCTTTCATAGTGGATTAGTCATTTTTTTCATGCTTATTTCCAAGAATCTTATGAGCACATCTCTGTTAAACACATGATTTAAGTTGTACTTTTGCATGATTGTGAAGGAATTCAGTTTTACAGATCTGTCGATTAAATCAACTAAGCCATTAGTCAACATCATGTGAGTGTTAGTCGACTAAGAATTGTTTAAATCGAGAACAGCCATAGACCTTAGCCATAGAGGTAGCAGGTAAGAGAACACTCCAATGAATCATCCTTTGAACAACTGTATGGGTTTTTGAGGAATTGGGCAATTAAAAACCACCATCTATTCCTGCATGCCATACTGTAGTTGAAGCCATATAAGAAGTCCAGTACTGTGAGTTTACAGATATTCTTGTTTATTCAGAAACAGAGCTTGAGCAACACATATAAATGTCTGAGGGCTACAAGTTACAATTTAATTCAGTTTTATTTATCGTGTCATATCATAACAAAAGTTATCCCAGGACACTTTTCATATAGAGCAGGACTAGAACAGGCTCAATGATTTTCAAAGTCCCAACATCACCCAAGAGCAA
>JAOVVB010243116.1:0-21662 GCA_028570985.1 Heterobranchus longifilis | reverse complement strand
GTTTGGTTTCTAAATTATCACAATGATTTTCGGGGATATATCTTGTTTCTTGTTGTTTTATATATATACGTGATTAAGAAATTATGGTTTATTATATGTTTCTATTTTATATAAATCCCTCATTTTGCTTTTCTTATTCTTTCATCTATTTTGCTAAAGTTTATACTGTATGCTACTATATTATAATGTATGTATTCCTTACAAATGCTTGTATGTTCTTTGATGTGTGGGGGAAATTTAAGCATATTGCTCCTTAATCAGGAGGATGTAATCAATCAATCAAAAAAAAAAAAAAAAAAAAAAAAAAAAAAAAACTCTGGAATGAAAAGGTGCAAGTGTTGTAAGAAATACAAATTTATTGATCAGCATTCACGCCAAATAAAGCAAATTATCATGCAATACAAAGTCAGTGAAATTAGGATCTTCCTGTGGACCTTAGCGCTATGATTGGCAGAATCTCACAGAAAAACAAAAATCAATACAGGAATAAGTATGAAAATAGTTTTGCAAAAGTTTGCCCGTTTACACAAGCGTCATATATGCCATTCAAAATCATATTTTCAATTTCCACAAAGTCTCTACATATTTTAAAGCAAATAACACAGCATCTACTGTATCTGAGGAAACATGAAAGGTGTCCAAATGATGAGTTTTCTTAAAAAGGTGTAAATGGTCTACCTTAAAGACTGAACACCAGTTGAAAATTGTGTTTTTTGCAAACCTCCAGTGGTTTAACTTCTCTCTTTGCTGCTGTGATGTAGAAATGTGCTCCGGGGTGTGGTTTACAGGTGCAACAGACTTGAAACTTTCAACCAGAGAGAGCCATAAAAGATTGTTTTTCAGCCTGGTGTTATGTTACTATTTAAATTTTCTGAAATCACATGACATAGGTTGTCCCTTGAGGCGTTTTGTCATCACGAGACAACGAGTGGTTCAAGCTCATAACACACTCTCCCCGCCAGGTCTTCAGGGAGCCTCTCAACAGTGTTATCAACATCAGCATTGTTGTCTTTCGAGCCAGGTCTCTGTGCATACTCATTCACTTGGGCATTGCGGTCTCTGAGGGAGATAAGGAGGGTGACAATTGCAATCACAAGAATGTCTTTCAAATGGTTTGATCTCAAATAAAAAATGTATATCTTGGCGAATAACATCAGATATGTTTTTTTCAACAAGTCCTCCAAACCATACGACCATATAAGTCTGTTTGTTCGACCCATACGAGGGTTTTATTAAATTAGCGGTGGCTGGAAATACGACCCATAGGAGCATTTTCCGTCCTCATAACCACGTAACGGTCGCAGTTTTAAACACGTTGTGCAGTTTGGTTAGGTTTAGGCAGAACTACTTGTGTATGTTGAGAAAAATATCGTGGTTTGGGTGAAAAACAGTCGGCTACATTTGCTTTATTACATAATTTCTGTACGTACATGACATAATTACACATGTGACGCAGAATGTGATGTACTTCCATTTGTTACGTTAAGTTAAAATAAAACGGGACATGAACATTGGTCTCCTCGGTCAAAGTCCTGCGTGTTTGATCCATCCACCACCCCTCCCGCTCGGAGTCTTTCGTGGTCTTAATACTACATTACATGACTTCCTGCTCTCTTCCCGCCATAATTACTAAGTCCACTAGAGGACGCCGCCAATCTCGCGTAGCCAGACCTCTCTCTTCAGCACTGTGTCCGCGCTGGGGCGTAGGTCTGCATTGAATGTCTTTCACTCTGGTATAGTGGAAACAACTTTTTCAAAATATTTTTATATTTCTTTAAACCAATCACAATCACCCCGACTGCAGCGCAGGGGCTTTGAGAACCACACGGAAGGAAGGAGGGACTTCCTCCAGCTGGGAGTCTCCTCCGGAGTATCAGGCTTAATTAAGCGGAAGTATAAGGCTTAATGCCGACACTGCTTATGTACCCAGCCAGAATAGGCACCGCCTAACAATAAACATAAATATGGGTCGTATTTGCTGCTTGTACAAACGACCTATGGTGTCGTTTTTCAGTGGAGGACAGTCTCTTTTTTTTTTTACCTTCCATCGAGTGCTCCATTGCTCCTGTCTTCCATGTCTTCCTTTAATGCTCCTCCAAACCTGTTACTAAACTGGACCATGGTGCCTGAAAAGTAAAAAAAAATCTATTAAATTTAAGCTTATTTGCCATTTGCTCAAACACACACACATAGTTAAAAACTATGACAGTAAAACAAAGGGGGGTATTGGGGTAATTGTGTAATATAAAACGTGTGTATGTCTGTCACTTACCAGCAAACCGCCTTCTCCTTCTCCAGACCAGGTAACCTATAACCAGCACGAGCAGCAACACAACTAGCCCACCCACAAGTCCCGAGACAACTGAGGAGGATGTAGCTGCTGTAGGGGTTAAAAGATCAAGTAGTAGAGTTAGCGAGGGAGAAAAGTATCGACAATAAGACGAATAAACTCTTTGGGTCTTACCGACTACAGTGACTTGGAGTGACTTGGAAGGAGCAGAGCAGAAGGACAATGAGGAGATGTTAACGCCGTAGACGCACGTATACTCTCCTTGGCTTTTATAATCTATTTCAGAGAATTCAAAGTATGCCAGGTAGAAGATGGAGTGGCCGAATGCAGTCATTGCTTCAGTGGTGGTCTTGTTAGACTTTGTCAGATAGAAGAAACCTCCAGGATATTTGGAGTGAATAGAGCAAGTGACGGAGAAGCTGCTGCCTGGGGTGACCGATATTTTGTCAGGGCTGTAGATCACCATTGCATGAGGAGATGAGAGGGAGATGCTGGGCTTCTCCAATTTCACTGCAGAATACAAAACCGATTTTTACACAAACTCATATAGTGACTCACAAACTCACACAGTCAAACTTCCAACAATTATGCTCAACTGGACAAACAAAACACACAATTATTGACCTGTGACAGAGAGGTCAGCAGTATTTCCTTGAGGATAATTGATGATTTGATTGGGCAATTTCTTTTGATATTCACAGAAGTATGAGCCCTTTTGGTTGAAGTCCACTGCAGGGAAGGTAAAGGTTGTAGCTTCGTTCTCAGAGTATTTTTCCATTTTAAATGATCCTTCGGTTTTTTTCAGGACGAATGTGCCACCCAAATGTTCTGTTACTACAGTGCAGGTGATCTCCACTCTGTCACCCCAGTTTACCTCCGGAGAAGGACTCAAAGTGATCTGGGGCTTCTGAAGAGAACCTGAAACAGATAATAAGTTTTGTCATAACAGCCAACGCAGTTGGAAAGTAACGAGTTCATTCACAGGTTCAAAATGAGTCAGGCCTCTTACCTAAACAGATAACGGAAGCATCTTCACCGTGGCCGCAGTTATTTTCTCCAAAACCGGGATGCGTACAATGTGTGAGAGCGGACTCTTCGCCTCGACACTCCACGTTGTCCAGCCATATTGGACCGGTGCCTCTGCCGAAGTGAGCACTTGCAGGAGCAGAAACTGCATGGCCGCAGCCAAGCTGTCTACATACCACATCGGCATTGCTCATTTCCCACTCATCGTCACACACAGTTCCCCACTGGCTTTTATAAAGGATCTCCACTCTCCCGGAGCATTGACCCGAGCCGCCCACCAACCGAAGCTGTGCTGCATATGGAAACAGAAATTAAGTCAATAAAAGTCTGAATGCAAAGGACAGTCTGAGAGACACGCATTAATGAACAATTCGAAAAATGTGGGAAAAAAATAGGAGATTATTCCTTTTTGTTTAAAGCCCTGACAAACATGTTGGTTCTTTAATGATTCAGCCACAATAATAAAAGCTATAATAAAGTATTTCCTTCCTCGTGGTCATTTTGGAGTGCCTGGATCGTCTTCTCATTTATTCTAATTCTAAAAATGTTTTTGAATTGCATATGCATGTATTAATATGCATACATTCGAAATGTGCAAAAAACGATACCTTTCTTTTTTATGTCCAATCCAGGGACTATCAATCAAACTGGTGTTTGGTTGTTTTGATAATTTATCTCAAAATATTTAAATTTTCCTTAATCATGTTTTTTTTTATTATTGTGCACTCGAGGGAACGTCAGTCACACTAATCTGTTTTTGCAAATTAACTCTTCATTTTCTAATGTATTTCAGTAAGTACTGCTTGTCCCACCATCATATCTGACGCTGGAAAAAATGAAAAATAATTAACTTGGATATGATTTATGTCACTTTTGTCATGCAAGTGAAACATTAAAGCAATATTTTGACATTTTGGGAAATATTCTAATTCACTTTTGTGCTGTGTGTTAGTTACAACAAACGTAACTAGAGTCAATGCATGATTAGCTTAGCTTAGCATAAAAACTGGAAACAGGAAACCAGCTAGCCTCGCTCTGTCTGAAAGTAACAAAACCAACCTACCAGCACCTGTAAAGCTCACTAATTAGCACTAGCAGCCAGCTGAAACTATTTCTTAAAGGAATGATTGCACCTGATTGAAGACATAACCATTGACATAAACATATACAATTATTTGTCCAACTGCATGTGAGAATTTTGAACACATACTTCAAAAGGCTTTACCTGCACAGAGAACGCCAGCATCATGATCGTGCCCACACCTTGCTCCTCTGAAACCTTTGAGTGAGCATTGCTGAAGAGACGTCACGTTGTCAAAACATGAATTGGTAGCCTCCACTACTGATCCACTGCCTTGGCCAAAATGGGCACCCCTGGGAGCCTCCAATGCCTGTCCGCATTCCAGCTGCTCACACACCACCATCGCTTTACTCAGAGTCCAGTCTGTGTCGCACACCGTTTCCCACACCTCGCCATGACGGACCTCTACTCTGCCCGAGCACTCGTCTTTACCATTAGCCAGCCGGACCTCCAGACTTCCTGTGAAGTCAAGTAAACTAACATGAATATACAGTATCTGACATTTCAAATTCATTTTAATGTAGTGAAAGATATGGCAGGTAATTAATAATCAAAGAAAAACACTCATGATGTACTTTATTGTTCCCTACAGTGCACACAATTCAGATTTGGAACACAGATACCTTTAAAAAAATATGGACATAAAAACCTAAACATAGGACATAACAACACTAAAAGACTGCACTATCTTTTGTCATTTTTTTTGTATATGCTTTTTCTTACCTGTACAGACAACCCCAGCAACTGAGGTGGTGTTGCAAACTTTGTCTCTAAATGGTCTTTGTGGGCACTGACTCAGTGTTGACTCCGATCCACTGCATTCAATTTGATCGATCCAGATCTGTCCTGTGCCATGGCCGTACTCCGTCGTCGTGGTGATCTTATGAGTTCTCCCGCAGTCCAGCTGTCTGCACACCACATTTGCATCATTCACATCCCAGGATTCACCACACACATTCCCCCACTGGCCTCTGTCGTAGAACTCCACTCTTCCAACACAACGACTGTGCCCATCGGTCAACTTCACATTGCCTGCAAATGACAGTTGTCCAATTTGGTGTTTTTATTTGTATACTTTTTTGGTCAAAATTGTAATTACCTCAAAGAATAAATTTAAGTTTTATGTGTTTTTCTGCTGCGATAGTGCCTCCTACATTAGTGCTCTCTGAGTGCATGCATTTTTGGTACCACTGACAATGTGTGTACTGTAATTTGTTTGGTGCCATAACTAAAATATATAGGGGCCAACATTGTTAGTCGCTGCTTTGTCCCATCTGTGATTTGAGCACGCCTTATGTTGTTCCACTGTCACGCTTTAAATCATGCGGTAACATACATTGTTGCTGGAATATTACTGGAGTCATTGCTTTGACTTTTGACAATGAGTCTGGTCCTTTGTCGTAGTTTCACCATATCTTGAGCCGTAGAAGTGAGGCAGCTAAAGTTAGCTAGGCCCTCCCTCCTTTCAGAACCTGACTCAGCAGGTGTTGAAATATCTTGAATGAAAAGGTAATGTCAAGTGGGAATCAGTTAGCAGAATCGTTAGCGAGCTAGGTTAACTACCCTAACTTGCTAGCTTCCACCTTTCAAGTGAAGTAAAAACTGAAAAGCATGATGATTCTTCCAAATGTAGAACGTTATGAATGGACAGTTGTCTTACCGTGTGTTCATACTGGACGCGAGTGAATTAATTTGCGTGAATGAATTACATATAAAGTAAATGTAAAGACGCAATAAGACTGCAGTATCATTGCAGTTTATATCTCCTTACACAATAAGTGCAGGGAATTCAAATTTCAATTAAAGTGTTACCTGAACATTCGACAGATGCCTCTTCAACGCGATCGTAGACGGTCTTGACATAATCTCTCAGCACGCACTGTGTGAGAGAGCTCTCTCTACCACTACAATTGATCTTATACCCTCTCGGATGTCCGCCGTGACCATATGATCCTGAGAACTTGACAGGATCTCCACAATCCATCTCTCTGCACACCACTGTAGCTTCAGTCATTCCCCAGTGAACATTATATGCTGGTGACCATTGGCCTTCATGGTGGAACTCCACTCTGCCTGAGCACTGGTTCGTCCCATTGATCAGTCTAATGTTAGCTGGAAAGCAAAGGAGAGAGTTAGTAGCTCCACACCACCAAGAAAGACAAATGAAGAAAAAGAAATACAATTGCGGGAGCCCAAAAATATGTTTTTTGGTTTTGCAGAGTCTGTTTTGTGGTGTCGCTTGTTGCCCGTGCGGTGCACCTGCGGCACCGCCGATCCACAAAGCAAAGGCACAACACTTTGAACTAGCAGGGGCATGGTCGTGTCTAGATGGTCACCCAAGATTTGCGAAAGTCTTGTCAGATGGTTAAGATCTAAGGTCACCATCTAGACACGCCCAAGATTGGCGTGTGGGATAGGTGTGGGGGATTTCGCCTAGGGCTCCAAAAATGCTTGGGTCGGCCCTGGAAGTCTTGACAATAATCAGCAAAAATATTAATTTGAGGCATTAGGGGCATGTAAGCATAAATGTAAGCATAAAAACACCGTGTGAAATAAAGTAAATATCATGCTAACAACAGAGTAATAACCAAAATGATACCTGAGCACACCACACCGGCATCTTCACCGTGGCCACAGTTATTTTCTCCGAGGGTGGGATGTCTGCAGTGCAAAAGGGACGTCTCATTACCGACACAGCCTACATCGTCCAGCCAGATGTCTCCATTGCCTTGACCAAAGAAGGCGCTGGATTTGGCTGTCCGAGCTGTTCCACAGTCCATGGCTTTGCACACCACCTGAGCATCTCTGATGTCCCACTCATCATCACACACTGTTCCCCACTGGCCGTCATGCAGAACCTCCACTCTGCCAGAGCATCGGTCAGAGCCATTCACAAGCCTTAGCGGTGGATCACCTGAGGACAGGTGCATTCATGTTAAAAGTAGCTAAAGTCAAATTATGAAATATAATCTGGTCTGTCTAATATACGTAGTTTAGTGGTTATTAAGGCAGTTACTTAGTTAGAGCGCCCCTAGCCGTGGGAGTAAATACTACCCATATGAGCAAACCTAAACATTACGTTCACGGTTTTAAACACGGCATCAACGTTGTAAAAATGGACGTTGTTTCGGTAGGTTTAGGTTTAGGCAACAAAACAACTTGGTAGGGTTCGAAAAAAGGCTGTGGTTTGGGTTAAAATCTGTCTATTTGTTACATTAAATCACTTCTGTGCATACTTAAATTATGTAATCACGCATATAAAGCAGAGCTTGACATAGTTCTGGTTGTTACGTTCAGTTAAAAATAACTTGCCGTTTAATTTTATTTTCAAACGGGACACGAACAGTCCTGTGTTTGTTTGACCCATCCACCACCCTAAACAGTTTTCTCGCTCTAAATACATTAGATGACTTCCTGCTTTCCTCCCGCTATAATATCCGTAAACACTAGAGGGCACAGACTAACAATGAAACGTCAAACATGGGTTGTAATTACTGCTTGAACAAACGACAAGTGGTGTCGTTTTTCTGTGGAGTCTCATTTTGCTATTCTAGTTGATCAGTGCTACAGTACAGTATATCAGTATATATACAGTATATCATTTGTTTTGTGTCTTACCTGCACAGGAAAGAGAAACACCTGCACAACTCCCCATGTATGTTTCAAGTGTGCATTGAGAGATAGAGCTCACGTTGCCAGAGCATCTACTTGTATACCCTGCCAGTCCGCTGTCACCAAAATGGAAGCTTTCTTGGGATTTCTTTGGAGATCCACAACTGAGTTCCTTACACACCACTGCAGCATCTCCAGTGCCCCAGTTATTACAAATTTTCCCCCATCGGCCCTTGTGGAAGATCTCCACTCTGCCGGAGCAGCGTTCAGTCCCATTGAACAATCTGACTGAATCTGGAAAGCAGTTAAGAAGAGGTATATTGCATTTAAAATGTTGAAGAAAAATGTCAGTGATGACATAGCCTACAGCAGTGGTTCCCAACCTTTTTCCTTAATGGACCCCCTTTCTATCATTGAGTAAACTGACGACCCCTGACTAACATATTTGTAGATATTCCATAATATAGTTAATAGAGAACAATTCAGTTTAGATGGATTTTGAGCAGATTATTTCTTGTTTTCCTGTTATTTAGGAACTTTTAAAACAATTCATTGTATTACAATCATACACCTACTTAACAGGCTTTTTATTTATTTTTAATTTTTTTAAATTTCTTTTTACAAATTCAGTGTTTTCTTCTCTCCGCTTGGCCATTGTTCTGTTAGCTCTTTGGTTGTTTTAACTGTTTACATTTCTAACGCAGGACCTGAATATTGCTTGTTTTAGCTTATCTTATATAATAATTCAAACTATAATAATTTTATTTAATTTTCTTCACAGAAATGCATGAAATGCTGAGATATAGGCCAACTGTATATTTTTTCATTTCTAGAAGGCCTCGGGACCCCCGTGAAGCTTTGGTGACCCCTAGTGGGGGTCACGACCCCCAGGTTGGGAACCACTGGCCTACAGTATGATCATATGATAGGATTTGTGAGAACAGGTTGTACTGCTTCTAAATCTGTGATATTGCAACAAAAGACAAAAAGAGGAACACCAACAACAGTATAGCATGTGATACCTGAGCATACAACACTAGCATCTTCATTGTGGTCACAGTCGTGTTCTCCAAAACCTCTGTGCGGGCAGTCAGCAAGGGATTTCTCATGACCAGTACACTCAACGTCGTCCAACCAAACCTGATCTTGACCTCTGCCGTAGAAAGACTTGTACTTGACAGAGAGAGCAGTCCCACAGTTCATCTCTCGACATACAACAGCTGCTTCCTGCATCCCCCACCTGTCATCACAAACTGTTCCCCACTGTCCATCGTGGTACAATTCCACTCGGCCAGAGCACCGACTGGTCCCGTTCATCAGCCGAATTGGTTTACTGTCTGTCAAGAAGAAAAGAAAAAAGAGTCAAGGGCATGTTCAGAAGCCATGCAACCGCAAATCTAACCATGCAAGGTTCAATGCAAATTTACTGATGTAGTTTGAACACATGGATGACGTACTTGTACAGACAAGAGTAGCACCAACACAGCTTTCCTTGGAATCCTGAAGGCTGCACCGTGAGAGGGAGCTTTCATTTCCAAAGCAGTTGACTTTGATGGCACTCAGGTCAGGTGCCTCTCCAAAATGTAGCGCTTCAGTCTGCGAGATAGGAGTACCACAGTTAATCTCTCTGCACACCACATTAGCACCTGCCTTGCTCCAGTCGCTGCTGCACACTCGTTTCCAGATGCCGCCATTGTAGACTTCCACTCTGCCGTTGCACCGATTGCTTCCGTTGACCACCCTCACAGATTCTGCAAATGATGTAGATAGAAATTTAAATAAAACAACAAATGTGCAACAAACAAGCATTTTTGCTTCCTGGTGGAGAGTTAGATGAGAAGATTGATACAACTCTCATGTCTGTTCATTAAATATAAGGCTGCAGCCAGGAGACGGTTATCTTAGCGTAGCATACAAACTGGAAAAGGGGACAGCTAGCCGAGCTCTGTCCAACATTAACAAAATCTGCCTACAAGCTCCTCTAAAACTCACTATTAACATATTGTTATTTGTTTAATCCGTACAAAACCAGAGTGTAAAAAAACAACCATTCACCATTTTATGGGGTGTTATCTGCTGTTATCTATTTCTCCTAACCAAGAAAATAGGCTGCGTCCGAAATCGCATGCACTATATACTCAATATGTATAGCTACTGCTTCAATATACCTCTGTGTGAATAAACAGTAGCCTATGTATCTTTTTGGACACACTGAGCTAGAATTACCACGTTACTTCCTGAGAGCCTCCTTGCTGGTTGGAGACATGTAACCATGGTAACGCCCCAAACTCAGCTCTACCGGCATCGTCAGATAATGCTAAACTGCTGGAAGGTAAGCAACAAGTCCAATGGTCACAGGTGACAAAATCACAGATTTTTGCGTTATTGACATTATAGAGTGTGGGATATTTATGCCGCCGTTGTGTCCAGTGTTTGCATGCTATAATATTTCATCGGAAATAGTAGGCTATGCAATTCACATACTATTAGTTTTTACAAGGCGTACTAAGGCTTTTTGTCCTCCAACTTTATGGAAATGCAACACTAAATTGCTGGATCAGCCCTTTAAATATTTAAACTTTAAAAATACCTCTCAACGCTATCATACGCTATCATACAGAACTCATGTTGCTTTGTTTTGAACCAAGATGTAGAGCAAAGCATGATGACTTTGCACCAAACACACAGACATGATCAAAAAAATGAGGTCAGCAGTGGTGACTGTTTTGATTTATCTCCCATCTCTACCTCCTGCACTTTGCACTT
The DNA here is from genome assembly GCA_028570985.1 of Heterobranchus longifilis. Classification (NCBI taxonomy): domain Eukaryota; kingdom Metazoa; phylum Chordata; class Actinopteri; order Siluriformes; family Clariidae; genus Heterobranchus; species Heterobranchus longifilis. The sequence continues at coordinate 10,887 of JAOVVB010243116.1, read as the reverse complement.
TACATTTGGAGCAGCCGGTCATGTGCTGACTTCGCCGTGGTGCTTCTGCTGCAACAGCATTAGCAATCATCTTAAAGTAGACAACAAATTGTGAACTGACAATACAAATGTTAAGTTTTTGGTGCAATAATATGATCAGTTGCTAAGATAAATGCTGCGTTAGCTGCTTTTCTCCACAGCTGTATTTCCCAATGTCTCATGAGTTCCACATTTCTGTGGAACTCATGTCTTGAGAGAGTTTTGATATTATGAATTGAGGAAGGGCCTTGTAATGCAGGGTGTTGTGGTGCTGGATTATATAACTCTGTGATTTAAGGTTTATGCCTATTTCATTTTTTAAAGAAAAGTAGTACAACATTTTGGGAAAAACTTACTCGTTTACTGGTGGAGAGTATGTTGAGAAGATTGATACCACTCATGTTTACTTTATAAACATAAAGCTACAGCCAGCAGTCGATTAGCTTAGCTGAGCACAAAAACTAGAAACAAGGATACAGCTAGCCCGGCTCTGTCTGAAGGTGAGAAAATCCACCTACCAGCACCTCTAAAGCTCAATAATTAACATGATATATCTTGTTTATTTGTGTAAAAATGACAATTCGCCTTTTCTAAGTTTCCCCTGTTTCCAGTATTTATGCTAAGCTAAGCTAAGTTGCTATAGCCTTACACGTAATGGACATATAGGAGAGTGGTATCAATCTTCTCAACTCTTTGCGAGAAAACCAGGCGATTCTGATGTCACACAATTAATTGCGCTGATATAAGTGCCTGTCATCCTGATACATATGGGTCGGTAGGGGCATGCTGGCCCTGCTAGAAGGCAGTTATTAGCGTAATGAATGGGTTGACAGCCCACTGTATTGACAGTAATTGTGACTGCAGCAACAGCCAACCCATGATGTGTTTTTCGGAAGTCACTAAAATGTAGATTTTTTTTTTTCTAAACCTACCGTTGTGTTTTCGGTGCCTAAACAAAAGTCACGAAAATGTAGATGTTTTTATGTTTTGTTAAAGTGAAACCAAAACCTACCAAACTTGTTATCAGCCTGCATTGAATGAGGCTGATATGAGCCTCATTCAATACGCTGATAAGAGCCTTCTGGACCTTCTAGTGTGGGGAGCTGGCCCCTATTGACCAAAATGTATCAGGATGACAGGCACTCATATTTAACACATATTAAATTGTGTGATATCATTCGAAGCAGGTGATAAAACAAGCAAAGACATTTTCCCAAAAAACTATTGCTTTAATAAAGGTACAAATTGTGCTATTTGATTACGTTTCTAATTGAGTGGTATCCTACTAATTCAACTTGGAATAAAACACAAGTGGGTCGAGTAAAGAAAACATAAGTGAGATAAGAGAATGTACCTGAACAGACAACCCCAGCATCTTCAGAGTGGCCACAGTTATTTTCCCCCATCGGTCTGTGTGGACACTTGAGAACGGACAACTCGTTACCAGTACACTGCACATCGTCCAGCCAGATCGTGTTCTGTCCCTCTCCAAAAAAGGCGCCTTTTTTGGCCTCAAGAACTGTCCCACAGTTTAACTCTCGACACACCACGTCAGCGTTGGCAAGGCTCCAGTGATCATCACACACCGTTCCCCAAGTGTCTCTGTGGTAGACCTCCACTCTACCAGAGCAACGCGAAGGCCCCACCAGCCTAATTTTGTCACATTCTAGAAATTAAAAATGAAAGCACAAGAGTTGTAGGTTGTGTCACCATGAACTCAATAACAAAACATTCTATTTTTTTTATTAGATCAGGGTGTAGAAACGTAATTAATAAGCATGTGTTTTCAGGCATGAAACATAGAGGCCTTACTGACCTGTAAGCAGTGGTAGACTCAGGAGACCTACAGCAGAAACGTATAGTAAAACAATATTGTCCAATAAATACACAGCAGTCAGTGCTGTAGTTTTTTACATCTCAGGATAAGCCCCTTGAGTTTTATCATAACATTTAAAAAATGCATACCTCATAATTGTCCAACATCAACTTTGTAAAAATGGATCAAAGAACATTAAAAAAAATTAAATAAAATAAAATAATATTATAATATATAAGAATACTATTTGGATACAAATGAGACTTTCTGTTTACTGTATCCTTCTCGTGGTTTTGAGAGCATGCAACCAACTGTTTGACTATACTGTACTCATAAGATTTAATTTAAGAAGTCAAGTAAAGAAAGTCAAAATGATTAGTCAATTTGAAAAAAACAGAAACTCACCTATTGACAAATAAAAAACAAAATGTAGTTTTTCAGCAGAAATGAAGATCATATTTTGTCTTCAAAGTAGATCAAATGCTGTCAAGGTACAATAAAAACAAAGTATTGTTAAAAAAGGGTGTTACATTATACGGTCTAATCTGTCTTTGGCAGAACAAAACATTTTTGGTAGCCATCCAGTTTTTAAAAAATTTATTTTAAGCCAGAATCTGCGATGGCGATTAAGTAGCCCGCTTACCTTTTAATTCCAACAAGTCTAGGCAGCTATTTAAATTAACTCACAATTCAAAAATAAAAAGCTGATCACATCTGAAACATCCAAAGGATAGAAGACCCATGCACAGATTTTGTTATGAATAAAAGGGGCTGCCTGGACTTGGACTGCAACCTGGATGCATGTTGACATTTTGATCAATCATTAAAGACGGGGGATGAAAGGAGATTTCATTTTGTTTTACACAATATCTACATTACTATTTGAAAAAAAGACATTATATTCAAGAGGAAAACACACTCACGTGTAAAATAATGCTGGTAAGCAGTTGTGCATGACGGTAACACAGATTTATGGACACAACAAATGATCAGCTGCATAAAAATAAAAGGGAAATGTAGATCAAAAGGAGAGCTGTTATGAACGAATGTCAAGAGGTGACCATCCCAATGCTAAACTGTCCCCTCCCACCTCTGCTTATCATTCACAGCAGTCCTTTTATGTTGAATTTGTACAAAGTACAGCATATTCCCCCCCTTCTTTACATTTCAATGAAGTAGCATGAACTAAGCTAAAAAAAAAAAGGGAAAAAAAGGCCACTTTGGTGTTTATTTTCTGCATCTCCTCAACATCGTACGATCTATAAGCCTCCACAGGACTGGTATGACTACAAACATACGTCGTTAATGAAATATGTTAAATAAAAATGACACCTTATTGTGAATAGTTCAAGATCGTATACCGTTGCAGGAACTTCTACATCATTTTGTAGTCAATTTTGTACCTTCAATTTGAAAAGAATGAATGCAAAATCCATTCAGCTCTATTATAAATAGGAGCTTTGCTTTGCAGTGGCATTTATTTTTTGATTTGAATCCTGGTATTAATTCTGCATTTTCAAATGTTGTATATCATGCATCAAAATGTAATATGGTTAGTCCTGGGTAATATTTTGGCTTTTTTTTTTTGTACTCACAATGTGATCCAAGACCTGGATTATGCTGTAAAAACATTAGATGTCTTTATTGTCAATCCATGATGGATAAGAAATCTCCTCTGTTAGATTAAATGCAAAAACCGCAAATTAAAATTATTTTTCTTATTTATTTATTTTTAACCCAAAATCACTGAAATATCATATTTTAGAAATAATTGACTTACCTTACAAAATGGGTGGATGCTGTTTTTTTGCTCATCAGAATACCAGAATAGTTGTGGTCTGACCCAAGTGACATTTGTTCTTCCACAAACTGACTTGACAGAATCAGCTCTTGTCATCTTATTGTCAACATGACTCATTGGGACAGAGAATGGTGACCACTTCCCCTTATGAACATCTGAGCCTCAGTCAATTTTGTATTTGTTCAGTTCCTGTTATATACCTCAGAATACTGCAGTACAGTGTCTTCTTTTTAAATGTACCCTGGGAGAACGAGGAAAGAACTAGTTTATTATCAGCAGTCGATCCCCAACCGCTGGATGCAAAATGGGCAATATCAAGGAATGTGTTTTTTTAATTTTTTTATTTAACCTTTATTCAACCAGGCAAGTCATTAATAACACATCCTTATTGACATGTTCATATCATATAGAATTATATAGGGAAGCTGTATGTGATGATCGTTTGCTGTTGCATAACTTGTCCATTCAGCATTTTAGCTAAATCTGTTTTGCACACAATTTCCTTAAATTGCCTCTGCTTGGAGTTGCACATGCCTCCATGTCACAAAGTAATCACATCTCAAACTTCCTCTTGATGCTGCAATTTTGTCACATTATTTCATGTACATCACGTACCAGAAATGTCTCATTCCCAACTCGTCAAATACCGCCGCTTTGTCACGACCCTCTGCGTCTGATATACAGACGCACAAGGCGTCCTTTAACGTGTGTAATGAGACGCACAGGGCTTTCATAAAGAAGTAATAAATGAAACAATATTAGAAGGAAGAAAATCACTGTTTGGTTGACTGCTACCTATAACGGGTCACAAGCCACAAAGGTTGGAAATAGTTACTATAGAATAGCAGCACAGTCAGTCAGAGGCTGTAAAAGTAGTGAAGCAGTGACAGTCTTCTATCAGTATTTGGTGAATGACAGAACTGAGGATACTGAGGTTTGGACAGCAGGTTAAGCACATATTGATGTCTGGGTTAATCATTACAGACGCAGAGATTTGCATCATTCTCTGATGGGAAATGACGATACAACTCATCTGGGCCAAGGGGGCACTACGAGCGGCCCGACAGACAGTATAGGCTTTGTGAGTCCCTCCCCTTCCGGTGTTCTCCATGGGACCTTACTTTGGAAAAAATATGTAGTGAACGGAGAGAGACAAATACGTTTTTGAGGTCGTTTGAGTTGTGCCATGAATTACACATTTGATGTTTCTCAATTTACAAGATCATTTTGAAAGTCAAGAAAGAAAATATTTGAGTCAACTTTTCCAACAAGTCCTCCAAACCATACGACAAGTCGTTGTTTGTTCCGACTGTCTAATACGACCCATACAAGCGCTGACCAAATTAGCGCCCCCTAGTGGTGGCAGAAAATACGACCCATAGGAGCCTTTTTCCTTTTTTAAACATGTCGTTAATGTTGTGAAACGGTCGCAGTTTGGTTATTAGGCACCAAGACTACTTTTGTATGTTTAGACAATAAAACTTGCTAGGGTTAGAAAAAGATCATGGTTTGGGTTAAAAACAGTACATTTGTTATGTGACTTCACTTCTGTGCATAAGTACATGACATAATTACACAAGACGTGACGTAGTTTGTTACGTTAAGTTAAAATAACTCAGTTTACTTTTATTTTCAAACAGGACACGAGTCCTGTGTTTGTTTGACCCGTCCTAACCGGTCTTTCTAGGTTGTGTTACATGACTTCCTGCTTTGCTCTCGTCATAATTACTATGGCTACAGGGCGCCACCTAACAATATATGTATCGTAATTGCTGCTTATACAGACGACCTATGGTTGCATTTTTTTTTCTTATCCACTCACAATCACTGCACAAAGGTGGGACCAAAGGTTTATTCTGACTGTAGGTATACACAAACAACACAAAAATGTGTTTTTGGTTGGCAATTTGGGTTTTCTGCATCACAAAAAAACAAATCCCCACCACCACTACAAAGGGGCACCAGATTGATCCTCTCAAGACAAAGGTGTCATTTTTAAAAAATATTTACAACTAATTTTAAATATGCAAAGAAAAAAAACATTGTACTGCACTCTGGAGCTCATGTTCTTTTATAGTAGTATTACATGTGAAACATACTGAGGCAAATTAACTTCAAAAATTGCAATCTGCTTTAATACAGTGAAGTGTTATTGAGTACAATTCTCACAAGCCTGTTACAAACAGGAAAGATCTCACAATCAAGCACGGACAGAGAGGTGTCACATAACGTACATACAGTCGGTCCAACAGGCTTAGTTAGTATCCATTTACAAAAATTCACAACAAAGAAAGTCATTACACAATTTCACAATACGTGAGGATACAACTCCGCAAAATAGGAATGTCGTTAGTGTCGACGGTGACAGAAATACATCGATGATTACATGATTTGAAATAAGTCAAAATGACATCCGATCACATGATGGCACGACATTAAGGGAGGAATGGCTAGTGAGGGCGGGTGCATCTGTTTGTGTTCATGTGTAAACATAAAGGAATTAGTCAACCACCCACCCGTGATAATTTAATAAGGGGAGACATAAAGAGTGCTGGTGTGTTTGGGACAGAGAACATAGAATACAGATTGGAGGACAGGACTACGGGTTGGCCATGATGTGTCAGCCTACGTTCATTTCATAATATGTAAAACACACAGTGCAGTCTGCTCACTTCTCAGCGTCTTTACTCAGACATTTGTAAATCTTATAGAGAAAGGAAGACAGCAGTCTGTGCAGAGCTTTGCTTTGATTATCTGAGCAGTAAACTATAATTTCTTATCTCTTGTCCTCTGTCTGATAAGACTTGGAGTAATATGTCAAGTGCACTCCTATGGCTCATGTGACCCTGATTGCAAGCATGCTTTGTCTACAGCAGTCTGGATTAGAGGATAAAGCTGGCAATATTGTTCATGTTGTCAACAAATCCCATGAAAAGACCAAAACCAACAATCCCTGCAGCCAAAGCCTGATCTATGTTATTCCTTTGTGTCACAGAGCTCAATATGTGTCCAAAAACTATTAAAAAGCACATGAATGAGTCACATGACATGGTTCTTCATTATAATGAACCTGGGCACTGTAGTTTATTTTCAGTCAGTCCCACAACCACCGTCCTGCTGCTGGAAATACTCAATAGAGCACCAAATGAATCCACATCTAATCCACCCTACACATGTGCTAATTACTCCTGTTTGAGCAACATTTGCTAAAAGCTACAGTGCCCAGCTGTTTTAGGAAACTACTTGACCTCGAAATTAAATATTTGAAACCTGTTGTGTCTTCAGTAGGAACGAAGGGGCTAAGAGCTGAGACACACAGGGAGAGACATTGTTGCTTTTGGTCTTTTTTATTGATTTTGTAGATAATAAGAAAAAAATATAGAATAATAGCCACCCTGTCCTTTAATCAAACTAGTTTGGCAGTGGAATGATACAATTACTAATTATTCTTAATACTATTTGATGACTACATACTTAACATGAATGCTGGTAATAATATTAGGTATCATGTCTATTCTTATGTTTTAAGATTCATAACGTTTGGTCTCATCTGTTTGTGGTAAACTGCAGTGTCAATGTCACTTCTGGGAAAGCATCCTCACTCCCACACATGTACACACACACACGGACACATGCACATAGACACACAGTCGCGCAGTCACACACACAGTGGCGAGGCCTCGAGTTGTTTCAGGTTGCATTAAGTGCCATCTCCAGGTCCCTTCACTTAACACAGCCTTCATTAGCAGCTGTTGATTGAGACACACACACATGCACCCACACACACACACATGCACGCGCACACACACTAAGGCATACACACACGATAAAGGCGTGTATTCAGGTGACTTGTGCTGCGCGGCTGCACCTGATCGGCTCTTTCCCCCATCCACTGCTTTGTAGATCGACCTAAAGGTGGTGAAAAAGCTGCTACATCTAGTTTGCACAGAATTTATGCTACTGACAGCGTTTGCTGTCACAGTGTGTTAAATATGAAAAGGAAACACAAACGCATCCATCATAAAGTTAATCCGCTTCTTCGGTGATTAAAATCAGACACTTCTTGGAGAGTTAAGTGACGGTGGATCGAGTGTTTAAAGAGTCAGGAGAGGCCATACAGGGTGAAATCTGAGGATGTTTGGCAACATGTTGGCATTGTAGCAGGAGGAGCACGGGGGGTGGGGGGGTGATGCAACACGGAAAGCGGTGCAGTTTTTCGTCCTCGGTCCAGCAGGTTGATCGAGGCTATGACTCCGAATCCTAGAGATTGGAGGAAAAGGGGGTAGAGAGATTGGACAATTATCATCTACATTCTCCTTAGATTTAAACATGCTATTAGCATCTCTGCTAAGCACGTCCACACTGAATGTATCTGCAATATCTGCTGGTTTATACATAATCAAATCTCTTTTAACTTAGTTATCCAATCAACCTCTAGAAGAGAGACAGAAGAGGATGCAGCTGGGGGGGAAATCAAATAAATGCTCTTTAGTGATGAATGGAAATAAGGTGCTTGATGTTTAGTAAGTGGATCATCCCTGTAATGTTGTATTCTTTCAAAAGCACCAAATCCAGTTTCACTATGAAGATGATACATACTCTACTGTGTATTGTATTTGTTTCCCGATCATCTAACCACTGAGATTAACTGTCCATTGGTTGATGTGGGAACTGTGAGTATCTAAATACTAAGAGGATCTTTGGGAGACACTGAATTTAGATATATGGAATTGATGCTTTTAAACTGACTTCTCTTTTTACTACCAAAAAAAAAGCTGATGTGCATGAAATACCAATAAGTTATAAATAAAATATTTCACAAAGCTGCTGATCCAGCACTGTGGAGAGATGGCGCAGTGTGTGAGGAAGTCGGGACTGACAGCAAACCTTGTTGGCTGTATGATTTATACCACAGAGACAACAGACTGTGTGATCAAATGCCTATATACTCTGCCTTACTTTCACTGAGGGCTGGGAACTGAGGCCAAGGAATGCAAACACAGTGTTGTCCTCCTTTGACTGGAAGAAGTCTTCATAGTCCTGAGAGGCAAGACAGAAAATGAGGATGTTATGTTACATAATCGCTACATGTTTGAAAGATGGTTGTAAACATCCCTGCCAAATAGTCCCTCCACTTATGCTTTTAAAAGGCCCCATATTGTATGTATTGTAAGTGACATTTCCATATCTCTTTTGATTATAAAGCAGGCCGAGGTGTGATATAAATACTGTGAAAGTATCAAAATGCTCAAGAAACTGTGCCTTTAAACGAGCTGTCAGGACTGCGGTACAGTTGTGATGTCACAAGTTAAACTATACTATACAGAATACAGAGAGAAAGTGCCGTTACAGTCATTCCTCAGCTGCAATGGCGGTGCAGAGACACCGAGAGCGCAGATGCAGAAGACCCGGAAACACTGACCAATCAGAGCACACTGGGCTTTTTCGGGAGGAGGGGCTTAAAGAGACAGGCGCTAAAACAGAGTGTTTCAGACAAGAGGGGGAATCCAGGTATAGAGCTCCGGGAGTTCATGTCACGCAACACCGTAATCAACACTCGAAATCAAAACACCGCCATTTTGGCAGAAACAACAATCGGGGACATTTAATGGAGAGCCTTTTATTCCTAAAGATCCTAAAAGATGACAAAACCGGATTACTGCCAGCAAACATGCTAGAAAACTGAGTGATGGGACCCCACAAGTAACGGATCCACGTCATATCAGGTAACGTTACACAATGCAATGCAAACGTTAATATCTTATTTATCTGACAGGCTTTTATTACAGTTTCTGACCATTTTATTGCATTCAGGAACACGTGCTGTCTGCATTTTTGTACAACGTTACTGTATTTAATACAGATTAATGTTACATTACACTGCCCGTTGTTGCTTATGTTAAATGACACTTATCCTTCCAGTAACGACAAAGCAATTTTTAGCTGGTAGACTCATATTCATCACACATCCAGACTGCGTTTATTTGCACCCAACCAGGCTTTTGTAGGTTTTCAAAGACTCTCCAGAGGAGGACGAGGGGAAGTTGATCAGGTGATTGGAGATCTGGATACTGCAGGGACATAATATAGCCGGAACGTCGTCGTTCCAGCTGATTCAATACTCGTAAAAAATCAGCCTGTGGGCATTATAAGGAATAGTAATATTTAATCCATCAAGTTTTGCAATGTAACGTTCAATGTCCTTGCAATTAAAGTGAGTGGTGAAACACTTGAAATCGACACTGGCTCCATTCATTTCTGTTCATGGTTTTCCTGCCAACATGGTGGTGTTCACAAAACGTCACGTGACGCCTGGAGCTCTATATTCAGAAAGAATGTATGAGAAGAATAATGTGTTTGTTTTTTTTTTACATTAAAGCATGTAAACATGTTCTAGTACAAACCCAAAAGTATGAACCTGAAAATGAGCATTATATGTTCCCTTTAATATAATTCAACGGCCATGACGCTGCAGAGTAATGTTGGATTAGCTTGGCCAGTGAGAGTGACGGCAGGCAGAGGCAGATAATCTGCCCCATCCATGAAACTGGATTACGACAGGATTACAGAGTGGCGTGCAAGCTCAGTGGAGGACATAAACTGGCAAGTACTAACTGATCGAACTCATACACCAGCAGAGGTAGCGCAGCCTGGACTTACATTGATGTGAACTATTGTCATAACCAGCTTCAGCATTAACAATCATCCATGTATAAACTCAATCTCATGGTTTACACCATCAAAATACATTTTAAACCTGTGGTAATTGTTCAATTGTCTCTAGTTATATGCTAAATATATATTGAATATTTTTTTTAATTATTATTGAATGTTTTTGTATCAAAATCCCTCTATTTAATCTTCACATAAAATGTTAGAATATTTTGGATGACTCATTTGAATTTGGCAGCATCATATAAGACAACACTTGTGGGTTGTAGAAGCTAATAGAGCGAGATCATGGAGTGCGTTTGGACCTAAACTTTCCTGACACATTTTAAACGGTCTAACTACCATTTCAGTGTGACTTTAAAAAGGTACCCTCTGTAGATTTTAACCACTAGTGTCGCTGTAGATCAACGTTCTGATGAGCGGATCCACAGACTGTTTGTATCATCAGAATCCGGTCCTAAACCTTTAAGATCCGAGTTCTCCAAGAAAACAAACAAAAACGAGTTTTGAGAACACAGTCTCTGAGCTTGCTCATTATAAACATGAGAAACAAACATCCATCGTACCCCACAGTAGCGAT
>JAOVVB010243097.1:0-12945 GCA_028570985.1 Heterobranchus longifilis | reverse complement strand
AGTTAGAATATTCCTTACTTCAATATTACCAAGTTACAGCAGGGTTGTGTTTTGATAATACTGAAGTGATACTATTATTATTATTTATATTAGGGTTGGTAACCCCCTCCTTCACTGATGTAATACAGACAATAAGATAGCAATGCTTTTTATTATTATTATTTTGAAATTTATATTTTTCTCTGTAAAGACAACATCTACTGCATTACATGTCTGTCCACCCTAGAAGAGTGATCCCTCCTCTATCGCTCTTCCTGAGTTTTAAAAAAAACTTTTTTCCCCATGAAAAGTTTTGGGGCAGTTTTTCCTAATCTGAATCGAAGGTCTAAGGATAGAGGGCCCCGTATAGTGTATAGATTGTAAAGCCCAAATTTGTGTTATGAAAATAAATGGACTGAAAACAGATCGACTTCACCTCCTGATAGAAAGTAAAAAGATTTAGTAGTTAACATTGAAATGGAGTAGTAATGATTTTGAGACCTATGGCCAACAACTGAGTCTACAGTAGAAAAATATTAACCAGAAAGATTTCATAGACAAGCCCTTTTTTCCTTGCTTGTTCTCACCTGGCATTTACAGTGAATGTCAGGAAATATTTTTAAGAAAATTGGCAGATCAGCCGTGACTCCAAACAAACACACATTTTGCCTGATGATAAATGTCTAGCATTGATACATCACAAATAAATGTATTTTAGTTAGTTAAACAGTGTGCAGGTATTATTTTTACCCAATAGGTCTTCAGCTTAAAGCATTTTAAATTAAAAAAAAAACATCTATGCCAGTGGCCATCTCACTGTAAAGACTGAATGTGAAGTCTTTACGTGTGTTTCAATGTTTCAGCATATAATGAAAAAAAGAACACTGTAAACTGCTGATACAGTCCTGCATGAAAAAGTGTCAATATGTATGTGTATTAAGGATAAACCTGAGATTGTATGTGTGATCCAAATGAAATGCATTACACATTTAAGAACCCCAGTGGTTATAATCAAGCAGATTACAATAACATTTGAATAGCTAGATTATACTCAGTCTAGTGTTTGCCTATGTTGAAATTTGACTTTGAATAAAAGTGACTTGACTCGACTGCAGCACACACATTTGCAAACTTTTTCTTAACATTTATGTAAAAAACAAAGAAAACATGGGATTTACACTGAACAAGGTATAGACAATTACACCAAAAGGAAAAGGCATTATTATGCCTATATGCCACAGTCTATGGTGGTCTACTAACCCCAAATATAATTGATCTCTCCTACCTTCTACTCTGCCCTCCAGATATTTATCCAGCTCAGCCTCCCGTTTCACTGCTTCTGGAGATACCTTTGGTGCTCCAGGAAAGCAGATTAACACAACACTCATATTGTCCCGACTTCCCTGTGGAAAAATAAACAACAAACATGGAGGTCATGTAAATCAGCCATGATACCAAAACAGACACGTTTCTAACAATAATGTCAATGTAGGTTTTGTGCCATACCTTGTACAAGCAGGTGTCAACAATTTCATTGCTGACTCTTTCAAGATCATCTGTCACCTCTAGCCTTGACCTGACAAAGTCACACAGTTCCTCATTGGCCATGACATCCCAGATGCCATCACAAGCTAGTATAATGAATTCATCTTCTGCCTCGCATCTCTCTATTGCATAAACTTCAGGCTCAGGAGACACAAGCTGCTCTGTCGGACCTTTTCCATGCACACACTTGTAGTCGAAGTCTCCCAAAGCCCGAGACACAGCTAGGGACCCATTAACTCGCTGGATCATGACTGAGCCGCCGGCATTCTGGATCCTTTCCTTCTCCAAAGGGTTGCTGGGTTTGTGATCCTGTGTGAAGAAGTGCACAGCTCCGCCCCGGCTGAGGAGTCCCCGTGAGTCGCCACAGTTGATAAAGTAGATATGGCTCGGCGCAATCATCACTCCCACTGCAGTGGAACCACTGCGGTCCACACCGTGCTTCTTCTCGGAGATGGTTCGCATGTGTTCATCAATCTGCAGGAATCCCGTGCGGATCCCATTCTTCACGCTCTCCACAGAAGGGTCCTCCTGCAGAGCGCTCTGGAAGTCTGAGTTGCTGGTGATGTGCTCCAGCAGGTGCTCACAGCAGTACTTGGCCACCTGAGAGCCAGCATGCCCATCATAAACAGCGAAGAACGACCAGGGGTCGAGGCCATGAGGCAGACCAATTACTGCTGTGTGTGCATCTTCCATCTCTACCCGCCAACCCTGCATGCTACTCAGCCCATACCTCAGGTCGTTGCCCTCACCACGGGAATTGTATTTTTCCATCTTTGGTTTGTCCAGAAATGCACCCATTGTGTCCCTCTTGAGACCTGTAACACAAATGAAAAGAAATACATCTATTTAGAAGATATGGCAGAAATGTAGTATTTTCTAATGTAGCCGATAATTTAAGTAGTAATAATAACTGCAGTTTTTTTTAAAAAACAGATTGTGTGTGTTTGCTCATATAATATGTTGTTGTTTTTTTAATTTCTAATCAAGTTATTTTGCAAATCAATTTTTAATTAGGAAAAAAATCTGAATATTTTCGAAAGATATACAGTACATACTACATGTATACATAGTTATAAGAAGGACACAATGTTCTAGATCAGTGGGGTTAAAACAAATAGCACGTATTCCATTCATTTGTGGCAAAAGATTTGCATATTGGAGCTGAGTTTAGGCCCTCTGCTCTAATCTAAAAATAGTAGACCTGTGTGGCTACATATTAGGAACACTGCTGGTGTGGATCAGATTGAAACGCCCTTAAACAACTGTTTGATCAAGCTTAGCATTACATGTAATGAGTGTAATGCAAGTTATTTAATTGCATTTTAAATACACCCCTGGGCAGCATCTATCTGACCTTCGCAATGCATAACACCAACACTTCACCACACTAGCTAGTCGGGGTAACATTAGTTAAAGCTATCGTTACATGCCTGCAGTGCTAACGCTAGCTAACCGACTGACCAGTTACCCGATAACCACCACAAAACAATTTCAGGAGATCTGACAAATCCAACAGCAATGCTAACGCTGTGGTAAGCTAATATAACGTTACAGCATGAGCCTGCTCATTAAGGATAGCTATTGTTTGTATATTAACGGGAAAAAAGTTAGCTCTGTAGCAAGTCCAGACCACAACCCAAATAAACAAACAGCTTTCCCGAGTTGCGGCCCTTGACCCTTGTCCCTCACAGCTAACTTTGACAGGCCTCCATGGTTAGCTAACGTTATGTTAAAGCAAGGAGAGCCCTCGGCCTTGCTAACGTATTATCGCTAGCGTTAAGTGCTAACACGGCTAGGATGGCTAACTACCCAACGTCCCTCAACAGTTGAAGAGTAAACATGCTATGACTTACCAAATATCCCAAATACCGGTTGACAGCAACGGAAGCTGCGACAGTGCCAAGGACTGAGTGGCCTCAGTTCACACCAGAGAGGGGACACCGACGAAACTAGGGGGTTTGCGGCGGTTTAGCTAGGCTAGCTAGCCAGTTAGCTAGCAATGAGCAATCGTCACTCAAGACTCAGTGCATATAAAATGTTTAAGTGCGGAGGTCCCTCTTTGCGTACGACCGTGATGTATTACATTATCTCAGCTGGCGATCTAAAGTATATTCTCACAGATTTTCCTTGTGAATTTGTGGGCCGGAGCTTTGCGTAGCCAAGCCAGGGGGAAGCTGAAACGTCTGTCCCCAGCCTCTCCACTAGACAGCTTGACAGCTTGCTAGCTAACGTTAGCTTCTGAGGAGCACAGAGCAACAAGCCCCCAAAGGCGCTGGGCTGTGAAGCGATTTTGGCGTAGTGGCTGCACTACGTAATTACAGCTTCCGGGATTATCACGTGACGCACACTGGCCTGAAAAGCACTTTTTCCCATACACAATAATTGGAAAAGGAGCGGCTGACTCTACTTTCATAGGAATGAATGGGGCGCCATCTTTGAACGTGGTATCCAGTTTTATTTAATACATGCATGGCACAGAGCCATAGAGACAAGACCCGGATGTTGCGGGTTGCGTACTCGAAAACATGACATCATCCCTGTAGAGTTGTGGCTGCTCAGGCTGCAACACAGGAGGCATGTATGCAAGAAGAACAAGGGCTCCCAAATATGATATAGCCTGCCTTATTTACATAATGCACTACCAACATGACAGCTGCTATTGAGCCACACACATTCCCCTTTGTCCTGTATGCACAGTGTTATATTTTTATTTATCTCTCTCCATTCTCTCATATCCCATATCTCATTTCTTTTCTCATTACATTTGTGCAATACTGTTGGATAAGCTTGTCACTTACTATTACACACAATCCTCATTTTTCATATATGTATATAGTGCTATATTTATATGACTATTGCTCTTATTGCGGCAACTAGTGCTTTTATTGCTGAGCTGACCCGTTCTCTCGTCAAATACATTTCATTGCTGTTGACCCTGTGTTAACCTACATATGACTTATAAAACTGAAACTTGATCTTGATCCAGTTCATGCTCTTCTGTTATATAATGGTGTTTTGATTGGGCAGATTTTACATATGGATTTAAAGGTTTCATGAATTCAAATGTATATTTGTCACATACATGTAATATGTGTATGATGTATTGAGTAGTTTATATTTTGTAATATGGAAAAAGACAAGTCCCCATAATAAGATATTGCATCTAGGCACCAATATTGATAACCTGCCTAATATTTTATTCTTCTTGATTAAAATTTTACGTTGTTACCTGAAAATCAGTTTTTGGGTCGTAAAAAATCCACTGTGTTGCTCACAGAGACATGCCACTTCTCCTGTGATCTCAAAAGGGAAATGGGAGTGTACGATATTGATGACGTCACTGCTGCTCTTTTCTAAATGGTCAAACTGACAGTGTTACATTTAACCCTGTGTTACAACTATCCCCGGTCTCCCCTATACAAAGTCTCTAAATGAACCATTGTGTGTAAGTTTTTAATTTTAGAATGTCTTCTTGGTTGCTAACAAACAATGTCATGAATGACAATGTTATTGTTCTGTGGTGTTCAGAATTTTAAAATGATTCTGCAAGCATATTGCATAAATCAACTGTCTGGCCTACACCAATAATCATAGAAAATTTAAATAGATTTAATAGATGCACGACCTGTTTCAACAACAAATACACAATACAGCAGTCTATATCCTCTGCAACACTCTTGTCAACTGGCAGTGAGACAAGCAATATTTTACAGATTTAAAATGTTTTATGTCTAAATATGCCTTAATAATATTGAGGATTCTGCTGTAGAACAATCTGTACTTCTCTTAATAGAACCCAGTGTCATGGTCACCTTTTTTTCTTTTTAAGCTTTTCCTGTTCATTCTCTGTTGACCTGTGCATGATTGCACCATTAGAGGCCATGGACAAATGTTTCCATCTCTCTCTGTTGGTTATGTGATGCTTTCTGTATGTATTACACTGCTGCACAGTTTAACTTGGCTTATTTTGGTTTTCCATCTCTGTTCTGAAAGAGAATTTTGTTTTGAAACAGCAATCACTGTTGTTAGAGAACAAACACGTTTCTGTGTAACCCTGTGTAACCGTTGTGGTTGAAGTTCATTATTGCAAAAAAGATGACATTTACCACAGAGAAAAAAAGGACAGTTTCTGCAAGAGGGCAGGAAGAATGAAAATTGTTGCCTCTGAAATTAAAAGCAGATAGATAAATAGACTGGTTGATTGACTGACTGACTGGCTGACTGTCTGTCTGGCTGCCTGCCTGCATGACTGACTGGCTGGCTGACTGACTGACTGACTGGCTGTCTGTCTGGCTGCCTGCCTGCCGGACTGACTGACTGGCTGGCTGACTGGTAAACCTACATTATAGTAACACCATTTGGAATGGAAATGTGAACTACTAAAGCACAATGACATTAATAAGGACCTAAATCACGAAGGGACAAAAATATATAAGAAAAAAATAATAAAAATAACATGCATATGAACACACACAAGATATTTACTTAACCAGGTATAATATTGAAGTGTTTGCATAATGGTTTTGTTTAATTTGTTATTTGTTTGTATCTATCACAGACCATGGTTTGAATGTGATACAAGATTTTTATTTTGTATCTATATTTTTTTAAGAATTTCAAAATAATGAGCATATTAATGACACGTTATTCATTGTTGATGAAATTAGGATTGTTGGCGCTTCTCCCAAAATTGACATGCGCCGAGCTTTGATTTTGAAAACCTCCTAGCGGAAGTGACGTCGATATCCTTTAGCTGCAGATTTGTTTTGGCTGAAGCTTAGTAGTAGTAGTAGCTGCTAAATTAAAATCATAAGTCTATTCATCCATTTTCATCAGATGGACTGTTGCATTGTATCCGCAGTACTGTGGTGTTTTATACCACTTTATTTTCTAGGTCACTTCCTGTGTTTTGTTTTCGCGGATGCAGACTTCACTCTGCTGTGGACATGTCTGTTAGGACACAGGCCAGGTGAGTCCACCTGTCTGCATGCATAGATACATACTGTATATACGTATTTATCTCTGTGGTCTTCATGTCTCATGTTTCTTATTCACAAACACGGGAATGTGTAGATGATAAGATGATAAATGTTTGATAATGAATGAGGTATCAGAGCGCTTCAAGGTCAAACTCCACTTTTATATTGTTAAAGTTTAACTCAAGTCTTTCAGTTCAGGCATGTCAAAGACCAGTGGTGGAAAAAGGTATTCAGACATTTAAAAGTAGAAGTAGCAGGAACTAATGCAAAATAATCTCCCCAGGATCTTATTTTAATCGATAATAATACATCATAATTAATTTGTTGATTGATTTTGAATTATTATTATTATTATTATTATTGTGACTCTGCAAAGTAGCCTAACATGTAAATTATAGCTGTCAAATTAATATAATGAAGTAAAAAGTAGGAATATTTCCCTCTAGTGCAGTATAAACTATAAAGTAAAGTACAAGTAGGCTATCTCAAAATTACAGGTAGGTACAGGTTACAGGTAAGTAGGCCTACAGTACTTGGGTAAATGTACTTAGTTACTTTCCACTACTGATGGAGTATATGTAAGAAGCATGTTTATGTTGTGATCAATGTGGACAGGGTTTTAACCATTTTAGAAATGCATCACATTTTTAGAATGATCTGATTTAGTTTTGCATTAAAACAAATCTTCATAGCAAATATTTACAATAGCCTAGCTGTCAAATTAATGTAGTGGAGTAAAAGATAAATTATTTTCCTCTAAAATGCTGTGTGAAGTATAAAGTTGCAAAAAACGTAAATGTTTCTTTCCACCATTGTCAAGAACAACACACAGGTGAACACTGGTCACAAAAACCCCTATAGATACACTTTTGTTTCATGGAGCTCCATATGTCTAGGCTGGTTTTTGTTAGCTAGATGTGACTTTTCCCCAGCTTCCCGGGAGTTACTATAGCAAATATATGTAAGACAAACGAGAACCAGTGGTGGTATAATCCACACAAAAGAAAGCGAGGCTCATGTTGACGTGGAGTAGTCTCAGACCCAGTATGTGACATGAAATGTTGACAGTTGTGTTTTTGTTGTTATGCAGAGAATAAGCTGAAGGGGCTGGTGGTGTGGGTCACTGGAGCCTCCAGCGGTATTGGAGAGGAGCTGGCCTACCAGCTCGCAAAGTGTGGGTCACGTGTCATCCTGTCTGCTCGACGTGAGGATGAGCTAAATAGGGTGAAACGCTGCTGTTTGGGTGAGAGAAAGTTTTTTTCTGCAAGCTATTGTATGGCCTGGCTAAAAGAAAGCCTATAAAACCAACCAATACTTTCTATTAAACTCCTGCAGCACTGCAGTACAACACAGTAACAACATTGTTAATACTTCTTCTTATTACATCTAATTCAGTCTTGTGATCAGCTGAATTTGTTTTCCATCATTTATTCCTCAAGAGTGCTCTGACCTCCAGGATGAGGATATTCGTGTTCTTCCACTTGATTTGTTGGAAAGGACGTCGCACGAGGAAAAAACAAAAGCTGCGATCCAGTACTTTGGACATGTAAGGCCACCGCAACTGCACATTTTATAATACAATGTGTTTTCGTCATTAGTGTCATTGCAACACGAGCATTTCTATTTGGTTAAAGATCTCCTCCAGACACATTAGGCTATGATTCATATTTTTGTTTAACATGGTTTTCCCACCAAAAAAAAACAAACTGAAAAGGGGCTGGAAGCACATCTACTCTTCTCCCTCATTAAGACATTCTGGATCTGGCCTCAAGCCCCGCCCACCACCACTGCCATAGTTATGTTAGTGATTTGATTGGTTCCTTAGACATATGATGTCATAAAACCTGGCTGTCTGAATCTGGATTTTTGAGAATGTTGTTGGCACACGGCAGTTTCAAGGCAGAAATTCTCAGCCAAGATTAAAAACGGCTCTTTTACAACTCAATCAGGTGGGAATGCAAAAGACTGTAATTTGTTGTTTCCAGCTGGTAGCATTGTTGTGACGTTCCTTTAATAATGTAACAATGACCAAGCCAAAGTATTCTGTCCGTGCATTTGTAAGTTAAAACTAATTTCCTATTACTATTTTCCAGTTTTGTCCACTTTTCCTTTTCAGATTGATGTCCTAATTAACAACGGCGGCCGGAGCCAGCGCTCTCTGTGCGTGGAGACCAGTGTTGATGTGTATCAGGCCTTGATGGAGCTCAACTACCTGGGCACGGTCTCCATCACCAAGCAGGTGCTGCCTCACATGACGCAGCGAGGCGCTGGGAGCATTGTGACCGTCAGCAGCGTGGTCGGCCTCGCCGGGGCGCCCCTGGCAACAGGATATTCTGCCAGCAAACACGCTCTTCAGGTGAATACAGACAGATACTGTTTGGACCGGAGCTACAATAGTCACATAACATTGTGTTTGTTTTCTATGATTTCGTTTCTCCAGCATCCTCCGACAGTGTTTACCAACAAGGTGTTGATGACGTACAAAAGATGCAGTTTGGTGATGTAGTGAAGTAGTGTGGGATCATGGGAGTTGTCTTTCACAGCCATTGCCGTCATTGCAGTCAGCTTCTCCCGGTTAGGATTACTTCAGTGTTGTTCATCGTTCAGGAGGTTTTTTTTTTTTTACCAGGACCTGAATTATCCACAGAGGTCTCCTTCTCTCCAAAACAAACAGAACCGGTGATTAAAACCGATAAAAACCCGTAAAAAAGTAGTTCCACGTTAAAAATCTGTGTTTCTCCGACGCTGTTCAGCAGACAAAGGGCGTCCTGGTGAGGCTGCGAGCCGAGCTGCCGCTAACGGTTGCTCAGCTTGTTTCTCTGATAACTTCAGATCCAGACATTCAGGAGGATTTTAACGGGAGCCAAATTATCCACAGAGGTCTCCTCCTCTTCAAAACAAACAGACCAGGTGATCAAATCTCGTAAAAACACTGAATAAATCGATGTCCGATGACTAAAATCCTTCATCCGGTTAAAATATATAGTTAAAAACGACCAAGATCTAAAAATCGCATTGTAAAAATGTGGCTTAAAACTGGATAAAAAGTAAATTTATGACAGCTTCTGGCAGACAACCACAAAGCTGACGCATGTGCAAAGGAGATATGACGCCATTGACAGGAGACCAAATTACCTTGAATAAAATTATGGATTTCTCTGGGTGGTTTGGAAATTGTTGCAAACATTTGGGATAATGTAAGTACACAACAAAATATGTAACATAGACCATAGTTGTTTTTAGACTTTTTTCAGGAATGCTTCTGTTTAATCACAGGATCTCCCCTTTAATTAGTTTTGTATGTGAAATAAATACCCTTACAAGTGATTCACTTGTATTCTCTGTGTATATCCTGCTGCTGATTGTTACTTTATTGTCTGCAGGGTTTCTTTAATTCCCTTCGGACTGAGCTGACTGACTTTCCAAATATACTCATCAGCACAGTGTGTCCGGGACCTGTGCAATCACAGATCGTCCACAATTCCTTCACAGAGGAACTCAACAAGGTATTGATTTTAAACATAACAATCCTGTATTTACATATGTATATATATATTTCAGTAGCATGTTTTCAGTAACCTGTTTTCCTTCTGTTACTTCAGCCTGTGGCTGCAGCTGGTAACCAGGACCACAAGATGCCAACAAGTCGCTGTGTGCGTTTAATGCTGGTGGGAATTGCCAACGGTGTCAAGGAAATGTGGATTGCACAGCAGCCGTTCCTCCTGTTTTACTACACCTGGCAGTACGCTCCCACATTTGCCTGGTTCATCACAAACGTGTTGGGCAGAAAACGGGTGCAGAATTTCAAAGCTGGTCTGGTAGGTACACTATATAATCTCCTTTTAGGAAATCTATGCATATGAAATCAATATGGTGCGTATCCAACCAAAGCATAGATTTATCATCAGGGAGGAACATTAACAATGTCCCATGTAAAATACAGCAACCTGAAACTAAAGCAGCTAAAATAAATTTAGCCATCATTAATTTTATTATTTACTGCTGCATTGAAGTGTTGTCGGATTAATCGGAAAAATAAGTTCCAGACTGGGAAAATTCACATGAACCCCTCTTCAAGTTGGAAAGTCGGCAGAATTTTTGGCACACAGTTTGCCGAGTCGACGAAAGTAAATCTTAGGTTGATGGTAAGAAACACACTTTTTATTATTACAAATCGATTTTTTGCTCACGTTACTTATTATTAGGCTGTAAGTGTTATTTGCTGGTCACGCAGAGTGACCTAGATTAGTTACATAAGTTATTTATTAGTATTAACCCTGATAACAAGTCAGGTAAAGCTAGATTTTATCTGAGCAATGAAATAAAAAATGTTGTTTCCACATTACGACTTAAAGATCATGAACAAGTCGGAAGAACAATTTACCAGCTCGGGAAATGGGACCGTCCGAGGAGCACGTGAATGCAGCATACACCTGCTACTGGGACAAGGAAAAATATTTTCCATGAAAAAGGCCTGCAGTTATTTTCCAGCAGAGGACCACCTGATATGAATTAACTTAATTACCCACAGCCCAGTGCTAAGTGCACATAGTGTCACTAATGAGGATTAACACAGGTGGTTTCAATTAATCTCGTTTAATTTAGTCCAAGGAATAGTTCGACATTTTGGGGAATACACTTATTCGCTTTCTTGCTGAGTTAGATTGATCCCCGTCTCATGTCTGTCTGGTAAATATGTAGATCAGTTTAGCATAAACACTGGAAATAAATCAGGCTGTCCAAAGGTAACAAGATCTGCATACTAACTATCTAACTATACTATACTATACTAGATTATATTCTTGTTTAATCCGCAAAAAAAGAAGAAGTTAAAAACAGGAATTTCTATTTTTGGCGGGGGTTATTTCTTGGCTCTGAGCAGTTGCCAGGTAACCAGGGGAGACCCAAAAAAATAGTCTACCACCCTAAAACAATAATACCTGTTTTTACACTTTGTTTTTTGGATGGATTAGAGTGGATGTTACCTTTAGACAGAGCCAGGCTAGCTGTTTCTCTGTTTCTGGTCTTTGTGCTAAGCTAAACCAGCGGCGTATTTACCGTACAGACATGAGTGGTTACAATCTTCTCATGTGACTCTCGTGAGAAAACAAATGAGCATATTTCCCCCAAACTATTCTTTTAAAGTTGGGTGTTGTTGTCACTAATTCCATACTTAATGCCGATCAGCCCAGAGGCTCACATAGTCGTAGGTAGAGCCTAAAACATATGAACAATATGACCTTTAAAAACCTCGCCTGTACTACTGAAAACAATATTTTCCATATTTAAAATGTATGTACACCTGGTCATATTCAGATAAAAAGGCTCACTTTAGTCGGAAGCGCTCACGTGATCAGAGACCAGTGTGTTGTTTCTGTGTGTTTGGCCTTGCTTTTGCATTCTGAACGGTTGACCTGGCTCGACCCGGGTCCGGAGGATTCTCACTGTGTCAGAGGACTTGAAACACTTGAATAAAGCCAAGCGTGGCAGACACTATGCAGAGCTGTGTCTGAACAGCTGGGGGGCCTCAGCTGTTACTGACCTTGCTTGAGTCTAATAAGAAGAAGACGGTGGCCGTGGTATGACAGTGAGCATGACTACTTCCCCGCGGTGCCGTCTGACTGACCAGCGTGCCTGTTGGCCGCTGCTGGACAGCGACAGCTGAGGGCCGTGAAGAAAGGTCACGTTCCAACCGGCCCGACATTACAGCGTCACATGCTTATACTTCAGTACGGTCGGTGACGTATCCTTTTAAAATCATCATTACAAAATCTACAAAAAAAAACTGAAGTCAGTGGGGTTAAGGCCCTGACACACCAGGCCAACAGTCGGTCGTTGGTGAGCGTCTGTCGCCCCTAGTTTTTGCGGTGCGTCCTGCACCGTTGGCACTAGTCGGCGGCTTTTTTTTTCGGCCGATTCGGCACAATGAATCTGCAGTGGAGCCAGTTGGTGAGAGGAATCACTCTGATTGGCTGTTCAGCTTAAACAAGGCAGTGTCACGCAAAGGGTCAGGACATTTCTGGAAGTTTTCCAAGGGAAGTTAAGGTCAGGAATGTTTGAAATGTTGCACAATTTCTATAAATCACACATTTTAACAGTGAACTTATTTAGGGGTAAAATGCACATTAAAAAAAGCAATATTAGGTCCTTTGGTAAAAGTATACCCATTAAATTAATTGGAAAGTACATGCTAATTGAGGAGTTTTAATGAATCTATTTTGTATTCATTCTTTATTGCTATGAACGTTAGCTAACTCACCACATGGCACATTACACTTTGTATGTAATGTAATTTGTATTTGACAAATTAATGGTTTTTTGTCTTCAAAAAATATTTTGTTCATGAACAAAGGGCTTATTCACACACACACACACACACACACACACACACACACACACACACACACATCAACACACGCTAACACACGCTAACACACCACAC
>JAOVVB010243092.1:0-21666 GCA_028570985.1 Heterobranchus longifilis | reverse complement strand
CACCAAGGTTATGCTTGAAATGCACGTGTGTGTGTGTGTGTGTGTGTGTGTGTGTGTGTGTGTGCGTGTGTGTGTGTTTGTCTGTGTGAGTGTTTAAGGTGGGAACTTCTTCATGGAATTCAGCCTCACTTCCAGTGCTTCGACACTGATCCGAGATCAGCCGCAGCATCCTGATGTCAACCACGCATCGCTGCAAGAGCTCACAAACCCGACCTGGAGTCAGCAGCAGCAGCGGGCACCGAATTCATGACATGCCATTACATCAACACAGCGGCCATCTTTGCCGGCAAACAACAGGTGACTGTAGTCAAATAACAGGTGATTGTAATCAAACTCCGGTCATCGCCGACGAGCGGCGCTTCTGACAATTAGGCAGACGGGTAATGCATGCAATGCCACAAAGAGTCATGAGTGCATTTATCATTCACAGGACTGTATTACTTAAATCTGGTTGGTATGCTGCAAAATCTGAAGAGCATGAAGAGCAGCTTGTGCACGAACAAAAGGTTAAAGTTGACCAGGCCTTCAATATCCAGACCCCTTCCTTCCTGTTTGAAATGATCTCTTAAAACTTTTCTCCATGCACACAGTTTACTGATTGCTGTTGTGCTGCCTGTTGTAATCACCTTGAGCCCAATTTATCGTATTAATCGTATTATTTTATACTCTTAATCTCGCCGTTTGTGTCCTCGGAGCTCCCGTTAATCACACAGCAGTCAAAAGCCTGCAGTAAGAGCCACTGGTTGCCCTATATGCTCTTATGCTGCTGCTACCCTTTTAATCAGACGCATAGTGTCAGAGTCACATTTCTGTAGTCATGCTTGCTGATTACTCAGTTTAACTCTTGTTAGATGTAACAGATATTGTAAGCCCAAAGTAAGGCCTAAAAATAGAGCTGTGGGTGGCGTGGCACTCGCAGGGCTGGGAATAGTGCATATTCTGAGCTCTGTTTCCATGGTTACTTGCTTTCGCCCATTGCCAGCACGGGTCTCGAATTCAGAAAATAGTCCCTTTTTTCATCAATGGCCGTATTTTTATGCCTTTTATTAAGAGCAGCCTAATTTTACTTTTTATCGTGTTTTTTCCCTCACCAATCAGGAAACGTGCGTTAAAGTTTGTGGGCCGTGTTTGGTACATGCCAGTGTCACAGACTGTGAATTGTGAAAGTGTTATGGCCCGGGGCTAAAAATGTATGGACACAAATACGCCATTAACCACTACTGACTTTACCATCTTTACCTCATCAAACTAAAATCAGAAACCTGGCTTGTCTGTCAAATGGGACACAAAATTGAGACTGTTTTAAGCCTATTGACCCCCCCCCCCCCCTTTCGGCCTCTGCAAAGTGAGTAAAACAAGGAACACACACACACGCACACGCACGCACACACAGCATCTCAGGATAGACATTAGAGTTGGACAGCACTCATCACCAGCCCACACAAACACTAGGTGTTCCCAGAGTACTCCTGATGCCTAATTGGTCCCTGGTCGTCATAACGACACACACAGGTAAACTATCTTTAAGTTGTTTACTTGACTACTCAACTTGATCGTGATTGCGCCAGCTTATGAGTTTTCCCCCAATTAAAATCTATATTTTCCATATCCATCTCCTCTCAGCTCACTGATTGCTGCTGTACTCCCAACACACACACACACACACACACACACACACATCCCCCTCACAGCCTGTCCGGCGGCTGTCTCCCAGTACCCCTCTGTGCGCCTAGATGGCATGCTGAGAATGTTTACTTTCGCCACAGTGTGTATTTACAGAGCCTAATAGTTTTTTAGGCCGCAATGGCGCCTCGCTTCGTAACATGTGTACAACCCACCTACTCCCTCTAACTCCCTCACACACACACGCACACACACACACACACACACACACACACAGAAAACATACATTGCCCCCACCAAACAACAAATCAAACCTCTGGTATTTTGGGGTTTGGCAATGGCGCGAGCTCTAATGCAGCCAGGTGACACGAGGAAGCGGCGGCAGCAGAATGTGATGTTACCTCTGCTGTGATCGGGAGTGAATGGATCAGATGAAGCCAAAAATAAGGCCAGAGAAGAAGAGAGTATGTGTGCTATTAGAGGTTGAATGAATGCACGAAGGGCCTGCAATGAATGGACACATGATGTCTTGAATGGTTATGCGTGACATGTGGCAACCAAAAGAGATTTGGGAATGTGTGTACACTGTGTGTGAGCAGGTTTGTGAGAGGGAAAGAGAGCGAGGGAGATGACGACGGCGTGCTTGGTTTCAACAGGTTATGCAGATGATACAGCCCAAGTTGGATTTCTGATGACTGTCCTTGTCCTTTGCTTAGGTTTTTGTTCTTTGCAAAATGTGCAAAAACGTGACGATGCGCACACAAACAAACTGCAGTGACAGTGATACAGCGGGGTCATGGGTCATGATTACATGTCAGTTTGCTGAGCCGTGTAAAGACCTCAATTTAAGAAAGTCAATCCTTCGTAATCCTGCTCAGTCTGTTCATAACAGGTTCCACATACGCAGTAAGAACTAAATGTAGGACCCCACAATTAAAAGGTACGTTCATTAATTCTTTGTCCCCTGAGCAATTAGGTTATTTAATGAACAAGGTAGTGCTCAAACAATGAATGAAATGGCTGTTATCAAAAGGCCTACGTGTAGAACATTTTAACTAGTTTATAATAATGGCCTGGCTTGTGTGTGTGCGTGTGTGTGTGTGTCCTTTCATTCTTATTAAGTCTTTGTGTGTGTTTTTTTAAAAATCCTGTTTCTGTACCACCTGAATTTAGAGTGAATTAATGTTCATCTTGAGCTTGTTTACACAGATCTTTGTGAGATGAGGTACACGACAGAGAAGTGACGTTTACACGGGAATAGAAAATGAAAATGACTTGTACATCAGAGTATGCTAACATTACAGCCTCACAGGGAAAAAAAACAAATCAGTTCTGCACTTTTCCATTTTGTCATTCAGTATATTGTCTGTCCCTGCTGATGATGATACCCTGCTGGTATTTCCAGCAAAGCAAAGTTCAGTGGAGTCAATAATTGTAGCCATTATACAGGGTGACATCCACTGATGTAGAAGCAGATGTTCCAATACTGTATCATCAATGGGAAACTCAACTGATCAGGATTTGTTAGCTATGCGTTGAATAATTGGTGCCACTTTAAAGCCACTTTTATATCTTTTCCACCAAATTACTTCTGGTTCTTGAGCTGATTCCGTTCAGGATTATTGGAACCTTGTTGCTATCCATCGAATCAGCCCGCGTTTCTCCCAGTTTTGAGCCACTGAAGGATTGTCATCAACGTCGGGTGTTGCACAACGGAAGTAAAGAGTAGTAGTAAGATGGTGGATCACATTGAGTACCTGCAAGCTTTTGTTCTGTTATTACAGATATTTGTTTTTATCCAAAAACACAAGCATGGACCAGCTATTAATGATAAGAAGAGAGTAGAGTATGACACTTCAGTTCACACATAGATCAAGGAAAACCTGCTATTTTAGGTTCCAGCTGGGAACCAAGTTTTTGGGTTCCAAACTAATTTATTTTTGGTCGAAATGCTCCGAACGCTTCAAAGATTAGGTGCGTGAACTGGAACGGTACACGTTCCATGTTGGTGGAAAAGGGATATCCGTGTAAAAACGAGACAATCCTGGTGAAAGTTGGTGCGGTCTATGTGTTGCTTTTAGCACATTAAACTCTCCGTGTTGGATCGCGGAGATCTGTTTATCTACACACATAACCCACAGCTGAACTTCAGCCTTATTCTTTGCCGACATGCATTGTGGGACATGAGCCATGTTGCATATGATATAAATCATCACCAAACAACTTCTGGAACACCATCTGCATGACAGATTCATGACATGTAAGAGCGTAAAGGTATCAAATGAACCTTTAACACTGATCACTATAAAAGGGGTGAAGAGGGCAGTGTACTCGATCCCACTGAAAGGACAGAATAGGCATTAAGAGTGGAGTCTAAAACACTCAGGCCATTGTTTTATTTTCTTTCTCCCATAAGACAAAGAGCGCGAGGGAACCAAACAGGTGAAAATAACTGGCTGTATTTTCCCCAATGGGCCGCCGTGCACGACTCGGGCTGCTGAACCTGATGTCCTGACGCCTGCCTGTCTGTCGTATTCAGCCGAGGTGGTCTATTCAGAGTGAGGGACCAGGGGACACACAGCCCAGGGGGTG
Organism: Heterobranchus longifilis; assembly: GCA_028570985.1. Lineage (NCBI taxonomy): Eukaryota > Metazoa > Chordata > Actinopteri > Siluriformes > Clariidae > Heterobranchus > Heterobranchus longifilis. The sequence continues at coordinate 17,451 of JAOVVB010243092.1, read as the reverse complement.
TGGACGTCTGTGTGTGTATGTGTGTTGGTGTGTATAAGGGGGAGGGAGGAGGCACTGTGAGCGGCAGAGAATGCTTGGTGATGGGTTACCAAAAACAGAGCACCGGGGGACAATGGGACCCAGGACATTCCTGACATAACCCCAACACACCGGGGAGGAAGTGGAAGGGGGGGATTTATTGGTGTCAACGGCCCCTCGCCCCGAGAGGAGGAACGGGTGCCTCTTTTGTCCCCTCTGGCGTTGGAGATGGACTGAATCGAGACGCCTTGCACAGAGAGGACGCCTCTAAACACATACACACATAATCACTCCTTTGAAAGAAGAACCACCAATTAGGGAATGGACATATACGGCTATAGAGGTTTAGACTCAAAGGGGGCTAGGTTTTTGTGTGTGTGTGTGTGTGTGCGTGTGCGTGTGTGTGTGTGTGTGTGTGTTGTTGCATGCCTGCCTGCATGCACTTGTCAAAAGGATCTGAATGTAAAGGGAGAGCCAAATGGGATGCTTTTCAGCTCAGATTGCACACGGGCTGACCCCATGGGAACACTGCTATGAACTTGTTTGAATCAGAGGGCATTTAGTCTCATTTAGGAATGGTTCACGTTACACTGAAAGAGACCACAATGAACAAGACAATGTAATACTCTAGTAATTGGCCGGACAATTGTCAAGTGAATTTCCCATAGTGTTACCCAAAACTTTGTATGCGCCACTTAAGACGCGGGTCGTACTCTCTTGTTGGGTGAAAATAATTTATGATATCGCTTTAATCCCTCGAACAAAACAGCAAAAAACATTGTCTGAATATTAAAAGTCAATTTGTGTAACAGAGATTTTAAAATGTTCCCAGAAAAGGTTTCATACCACCCATTGTGCCCTTTTAATATTATTCAACTGGTGAGAAGAAACATCCTTTTTAGTAATGGGAGGGCTGGTTTTGAATTGCATTGTAATTACTGACCCACCCTGAGCCTCCTTACAGCTTATGCAAACCATATTGAAGGTAAATACCCCTTTTGTGAACGGAAATGACTACGGAAAGCTGACCACTGGTTCTGACAAAGAATACTTTTTCTCCATTGATACTTGAGACTTAAACCCTACAGAAAACATCAACACCGCATTGGCCGAAAACTACATTTACATTTCATTATTGATTTAGAAAATATCAAGTTGGACAAAAACACCATTTGGAATCAGTCCAGGACATTCTTATAGACCGCCATTACTTTGTTATGTTATTTAACAAATATTTACATGTACAAAATAGAATGCTTGCAGGTAAATCCAAAGAAACAACTAAATATCTTTAAGGATTCACACCTGTAGAGTGCTATATTGATGACAGATGTCTTATCACAGTGTGGAAGACTTTTGTCCCAGCAGCTACATGAACTACCTGGGATCATTCTGCAAGTTTTCCTGTTCTACCCCTGGTGTCAATTTTGACCTTCTGGATGTGGTATTGGTGGATGGTCTCATACTTTGACCTGCTGAGTAAACCCTGGAACAGGTGGAAGGACATGTCAAACTAGACAAATACTGCCATCTAGTGGTAACATATTGTCTTATCTCTTGCTGTAAATATGGGTGTGTGCTTGCAAAGCTGTGTGACAACTCTGTGGTTATCAGATAAGCCGTAAGAAGTTAACCTTTTTGAACCAGTTTAAAGGATTGTTAACTTGTGCATAATTGGTCTGGCAGGGATCACATGGTGTTTATACTGATTGTTATCTCACTCATTTTCAAACATGCTAATTAACCCATCCTCATTTTAAAACACTTCATTGTATTCTGCATGTTGGAGCCAATATGGGTGTTTTTTTGGTTTTCTTTTGAAATACTCATTTATTTATATTTTGTGGCTATTAGTATGCCACGCCACAAGGGGGCAGTAACACATTTGTGATGGGTCATGTCACAATTAATTGATAAATAGACTACCTGTCCTGTGCAGAGTCAGCGTTTTTGGACTGCAGTCATGCAATGGTTCTTATTGCAAATACAAGCACAAGATAATCTAGACTAACAGTTAAGAGACATAAAACAACAAGACAAAATAACCGATTGCACGAGTACTAACAAACCTAAAGAAACTACAGTCTGCAACAGCAACAACTACAACTACATGACCGGAGAAGCAAGCAACAACTCAACTAAAGGTAAGCGCATCAAGGACACAGGATAGAGTCCATTCACCACCGTGGCTGTCGGTATTTAGGCCAATTAGTCACAACACTGCATGTAACCTGACTGTAATTAATCCAATCTAATAAGCATCACTTTAAATATAATTATGAATGTGCTCTATGCAAACAAGACTAACAGACTACAGTAGTGGCTCTTGGAGGCTGTACTTAGATGCAGCAATTATTTAAGCTAAAAGCTAATGAGCTCAAAATTATTTGTTAACATGCTGATGTTAAACAGGTGTTCTGTTTACCTTGGTTACTATCTTAGCACTTTAGCATGTTAGCATGCTAACACTTGCTAACTACCACTAAAGACAAAGTAGGCTACGGCTGAGCCTGATGTTTAGCCTGTCATTAGTTTTGCAGGTGTTTTGTGTTAAAACAAAGTAGTACAAATTGAATTTTCACCAAATGTGAAATATGGTCACAGTATCCTCTTCTGTTCATAAGTTATGGCGTTGAATAACAGCCAAAAAAGCGTTTTTGCAGAACATTATGATGTCACAGTGAAGTTGACCTTTGACCTTTTGGATATAAAATATCATCACTTCATAATTTTATCCTATTAGACATTTCTGTGAAATTTTGTCATAATTAGCATATGATTTCTTGGGTTATGGCCAAAAAACGTGTTATGTGAGGTCACAGTGACCTTTGACCTTTTGACCACCAAAATCTAATACATTCAATTCAATCTAAATCCCTCTTTGAGTCCAAGTGGATGTTTGTACCAAATTTGAAGAAATTCCCTCAAGGCGTTCCTGAGATATTTTGCAATCCGAAAACATAATGCCTAAACAGCTATCGTCGGCGCGAAGGCATAAAAAGTCAGGGGATCACTAAAATAGCTTTGATTAATTCTCTGGAAATCATTGAGATATTTCAGTCTGGACCAAAGCGGTTGACTGATCGGCATTGTGATGACATTGCCATGCTAAGAGCTATGCCGCCAGAATGACTAGCATTGGTGCTCTGGTGGCCTCGGGGCTCATTATGACAGTAAAATAACATACACTTGGTCAGTACATCCAGAAATCTCAGTTTCTTTTGTTTACTTTCCAATCGCTACAAGTGCATCAACTGAATGATCACCCACCAATCAAACCTGCTCATAATTACCATTTTTGATGTTGATGAACTTAGACAAGAGGCAAAAACTGAAACATTTAATGTTTTCTTCTAATAGATCACAGATTTATCTGGCTGTTATTTACTATCAGTGTGCTCAAACTGAACTTCCACCATCATCCACTTCCAGCTTCACTGGATTACAACTAATTCATCGAGAAGCTCTGTAGCCTTGGGTGGCATTGTTGTGGCCGCGCAATTTATTAGCTAATCGACAAGACACTGCCAGATTCCGCCGCTCATGAATATCGGGGCGGAATGAGAACCAGAACGTGAGCGTTCATTAAGAGTGTTTCGGCTCTCTTGCTCTTTCTGCATCTTAAGAACACACATCGAGTTCAAATGGGAACTCCCAAGCGCTTCCAGCTGGCAACACTTTGGGATAATGATGCTGGATTCCACACAAATGAAGGGTCTAAATACCACCAGAGAGGTACCTGAACCCCCTTCCTCTAATGCACAGACATGCATACATGTATGTAAAAACACACGCATACTTCCAAGCAATCTTTCTCTGTGGGTTAATCACACATGCACTGCACACCGAGTGGGAAAGCCAATTTCCCACCGTCATCCTGGACGGTCGCTGCTGTCAAATGTAAGCAGCTATAACCCAAAAATAATCCCACAGCAAGTCAACAGTATCCCCCCTCACACACACACACACGCACGCACGTACGCACACGGAGGCCGGCACACATCCTCCGAGTCTTCAGGCCTGCAGATTGGGTTACTGCAGATTCCGAGTTGCGGCCTCAAGGTATCCTCATTTAAAAACCCTCTGCGGTTGAGTCATCAGTGTGCAGCTTCGGAAGAGACCACCTTCAGTGGTGTGATGTCAAAATGATGGATGGGACAATAATACTGGCAGAAGAGCTATTGATAGCTCTCTTTCCTTAATGTTGACATGTTGATACCGCACACCCCAAGCGATGGAAGTGTGTGTGTGTGACACAGAGAGAGAGAGAGAGAGAGAGACTCTAGGCCTTCACACACATGCATTGCACAAGGACATGCTGGTATTATACCCATTAATATCTCTTCCGTTCCCACTCAGGCCCGGGGTCTTTGAAGTGGAGTGGCAGCTGAGCCCTGAGCGAGTGAGTGTGTGAGAGGATGTATACAATAACGCCAACACGCCGTCCTGACTTAAGATGAGTCGGCAGAGGGAAAGTAAACAGGCGGGGTTCCCCAAGCGGCTGTCGTTATAAACAGGGGGTGTGCTGAGAGGGGCTCAAGCTGTTTATTTTTACATGAGACCTCAATGTCGTTTGAAGTGCCCTCGGTGCTCTCTCTCCCTCTCTTTTTTTTGACCTCCTTTTCCCATTTTCCCCCCCAAAACCCTGCCATAACCCCCCCCCCCTTTCCCCTCCCCAAACCCCACCCATGCTCTCTGGGGTTCTTGCCAGCAGCGACTAATTATCAGTCGGTTGGGTTCCACCGTGCCCCTGTGTTTGGCCCACTTCTCTACCACTGACTGTAAAGGGTTTCATGCGCTTCATGTTTCTGTACGGCGACACAGAGTTTCAGTGCTGCACTGAAGGGCGTCAGCAGGAGGCTGCAGCACCCTCACTGTGGGAGGCAGGTGCACGGGGTTCATGGGAGAAGCATGGAAATGACATTACATTACATTTATGTAGTCATGCTTTTATTCAAAGTGACTTACAATAAGTGCATTCAAAGACACTGCAAAAACTGAAAACACATACAAAAAGTGCTATAAGAAACAAGATTTTTTTTTTTTCATATATTGATTGAGGTATCTGTACTTTACTTGAGTATTTCAATTTTATGGTACTTTCTACTTCTACTACATCTCAGAGGCAAATATTGTCCTTTTTACTCCACTACATTTATTTGACAGCTTAAATGCTAAGTATATTATTATGTGAATACTTTTGTACTTTTTTAAGTTAATCATTTTGAATACCTATTTAAATTAGCAGACAACAGATAGCGTAGCGTACCATATATTTCACAACCATGCCACCACAATTTAGATAATGTATGATGATTTTTCTTCAGTGTAAACATAGGTATAAGGTGTACGTGTTGAACAGCATGATAGTGATGTTAGCCACATGTCAGAGCTTCGTATGATCTCTGCCGAGAGTTTGAAGATTACAAACAGATGGAACAGGTCAGAGATGACCGGAGCATTTTTATACCTCAAAAGCCTTTAAAAAGTGCTGAACTCTGCTGCACACACCAGTGGGTCCATCACTATAAATGCATGGTGTGCAGACAGGCATTGTTAAAACACCCATTGTGTTACATTCTGGTCAAGAGCCTAAATCTGAAGGATTTTTTGGGGAGGAAAACATTTCTAAAATGATTCATTACACTTTAAGATTGTTTTTATTTGATCTAACAATTGGGTCTTAAAAACACAAAACTCTTAATATTCTATTAAATTAAAGCAACTTCATGTACAACATACATGTAGTGTGGAAATGTTCTGAAGCAGTTTTTAAAACCAAAGGAAAAATAAGAGATTAAAGTAAATTTGGAAATCAAAAGGAAAATAAAATTGGGTGATGTAATCTCTAATTAATTTGACATATCACATACAAATCCTGCTGTGTACCCACAGGTCCACCACTTGTCTAATGAGCATTTATGACTGACAGGACGTTTTTGATTAGTGTAATAATTTGAGTCCTAAGTCAGAAAATTACACTATGGAGGTTCATGTCTAAAGTGGGACTTATTCGGCCATGATGTATCCTCTTATTTTATTTTAATTTAATTTAATTTAATTATTTTTAATTTAATTTAGTTCAATTTAATTCTATTGTATTTTTTCCCATTTCATTTTATTCTTTTAATTTAATTTAATTATTTTAATTGTATTGTATTTTTCCATTTAATTGAATTTAATTTTAGTTAATTATTTTAATTTAATTTAATTTGATATTTTATTTTATTTTTATAGTATAGTATTTTTTCCATTACATTTCATTTTATTTCATTTTGTTTTCTTTTATTTTATTACAGGGTTACAGACTTTTCAAAGCAAATAATTTGAGTGGTCAAACACAGATGTAACTAATAACATTAATGATGACTGCATTCCATTTAAGTGTTTTAGTCCCAGTGCTCTATTGATTCGGCTGACTCACTTTGCAGGGAAACTAAATGGGACAGGGCATCATTAATGTTAGTAATTAATAACACCTGTGCTCTTCCTGCTATGACCACTCTACATGTCTGCACTGACGAATGTCTATTGTTTTTACTTAGACATTGCTTCTAAAAGACGTTGTTTAATCTCTTATAGGAGGAGTTCTGTACTAGATCTCTGGCCAGAAACCTGGCGGAGCTTTACACGTGCTCAGCCACAAGAGGGCGCCATTAATCCACTGAAAACCATGTAGGGGGTTTCCTCCCCCCCCTGGACAAAGGTAAGCATCTCTCCTCGCGCCCAACAGCAGGGGTGCCAAAAAATGAAGCGATGAAAAAGCCGGAGGCTGACATTTTCTTCAGGGTGTCCGCCGCAGGGAACCCAGCGCTGAGAGCCCCGGGCTTTGACCACACTCAACACTGAGGCTTGTTTTGCAGACAAAAATCAGCAGACTGATCCAAGTGCAACAACTCTAAAAGGACCGAGGAGAGCTCCCCGCTTGAATCCCATCTGACAGCAAGTGAGTGTGTTGCCTGTTGTTAGTGTTGCTTTCTTTCATTCTGTCTTTAACAGTCTAATCTCTCCCAGTTGTAATTGGAGAGATAATCTAACTAGATTAGTGCCTGGCTGGCGGGGATCCTTTATTTCACAGAAATGCGTCAAAATTGGCCCTGTATATGGAAAAATGCGTGGACATGGACTGTCACTAAACAGACACAGCGTGCCTGTGATAAAAACAGATGAGCTGTAGCTGACAGCAGAATGTTTCAGTTTGTTGTTTTGTTGCTGAACTAAAGATTTGCAGTAGCCTATGTTGTTCATTTCCAAGAAACTCTCTTGGACCAAATTATTGAAAGCCTGCTGTGATTGTTCCGATTTATTTACTGGCCTACTTTCTCAAATGTCTCAGACTAAACTCAAGCATTTTAATTGAAAACATAGTAAAGTAAATGATAAAATTGTGTCTGTGGCGTCATTCCCACACGAAGAGGAATTTCAGAGTTGGAGAATAAAAATAAAGCAGAGCAGCTGGGGAACACTGGGAAAAAAATGCAATTAGAAGAGAATAATGAAGATTCATTATAAAACTAATTTAGCCGAAAGCCGATGAAAAAGTTATTTTAGGTTCTGATTCACGTGAGAAAATCGTCAAGGAGAGGGGGGTTTCAAATAAAGAATTGGGCTTAGACAAATAAAAGAATAAAGTAATTGGACAGGAGGCCAGAGGAGCAAAGGGAGGCATAACAATAAATACAGGCTGATGGCAGATACATGTCAGGAGACTGGAAGTTTGCTGGGAGAAAATGTGTCAAGTTTTCACCAAAAAATGTTGTAATTCTTTAACATATACTGCACATTAACTTATAGCCTCGCTCATGTGTCATTTATCCTGGCTCCAGTGATCAAAACTAATTGATTTTATGTATTATTTATTTTTGATGAAGCTGGTGCCACTTTTTCCCCTTTGTGTGTAAACCCATTAATTGGCAGTGTGTTTTTCCGTTTTTCTCCTGCCCCATTGCTTCTCTGACATCGTTCATTAGCAGCCTATTGGCTGCAGGTGTGTTCTGAGGTAGGCGCCACGCGCACGCGCGCGCGCACACTAACAGGATTGGGGTTAATGCGTATTATCTTAAATTATCCGCGGTTTTGAATACACATTTAAACGCTCTTTGTTTGGAGGTGAATTACTGGAATAAAGGTACCAAAGCGCAGCTCGGTCCCGGGTCGGGCCGGGCCGAGCCGAGCCGAGCCGGGCCGGGATGTCCCCCCCAGAGGATGGTACAGTAAATACAGGAGGAATGTTGATCAGCTTACAGCGGAGCCGGGAGGTGCTCGGGATTTGATCGGCCGTGATGCTCGAATAAAGACCCGCCGGTAGGAAGGCTGCACCTGCAATAACACAGAGAGCAGCACGCGGGCTGTCGCCTATAAATTAACGGGAATTATAAAGCGGAATGTGGCCGTCCTCGCTCCTTTATTGGACTTGTTTTTACAGTGTACATGTATGTTTCTACAAATGTAACATGTTATTCTATACGCATTTAGAACATGAGTAGTTCTGGTGCTCAGATGTGATTGGCTGAGACTATTTGGAAGTTGTAACAGGCAAAAAACAACAACACATGCATATTAATACCAAGTCACCACTGCTTTGGGTAGACGTGTCAATATATAGCATTCATTACGATTCACTACAATTAAAAGGCTGTTTTAAGTCACTGTAAACTGTGACCTCTCCAGTGCGCTTTTACGCACACTCTCCCCTGATCGGCTATATAAAATTGCAAACACTCATCATGACAAACCACATTAGTTGTTGCTCTTTAACCACCACAACGAGAGAGGGGTATAAAGCCATATATGAATACAGTTAATGAGTTAATGTGCTGCTGTCATGGCCGAGGGCGCAGAGCCACAGTTTCTGTGCCAAAACGAACCTCTCTCTCTCTACGCGCACACATAGACCATCCTCATGATGCAACCACGAGCCAATACCATAACATATTTTAATTTGATGCTACTTTTATTATTACGTATTAATAAAACCACCAAAAACATCAGCATTTTTGCTGCCTTGACGCACAGGCGGACGCTAATAAATCCAACATGTGTTGGGACTGTTACTAGGATTAATAAGTTATAACATTCTGCATCTGCCTCTTGTTTCTGTGGGCCCCGGAGCCCCGCTAGGCCTATACTCTTTTTCAACAGGTTCAACGTTGTGTTCTCATTACGACCTCCATATGGCTGCCTGTGAACACAGCGAGCCATGGGGCATTTGGAGCAGGCAGCGCAGTGAGAATCACTCCGTAAAGCGGCGGAGGTATTTTGTTGTAAAAGTGAGACCAGTTGTGTTGTTTGACTTGAGGAGAAAGAATCTTGGAGCAAGTGGTATATACTTTGGTCAAGTGTTTATGTTCCTTTGCGCGTTATTTTGGCTGCACGGGTAAATTACACGCATCACCAAATTGCAGGTAAAATGAAACTGAAGTTAACAAAACACAGAACATAGTGGGATTGGAATATTTTTTCTCTCTCTCTCTCTCTCTCTCTCTCTCTCTCTCTCTCTCTCTCTCACTCACTCTCTTCCTCTCTCCCTCTCTCGCGCATACATGGTTGGGAAAATCTGGGTTTGATTTTAATGGGGAGTAGCCTTCCCCGGGCTCGCTTTACAACCTATGGATGTACTGGACGCTTTTCAGTTGGTTTGAGCTTCGGGTGCGGATGCAGTGGTCCACCTCCTTCTCACTTTTGACTATGTTGCACGCGCTTCTCTTGTCCTTTTTCACATTTTAGCGAGGCGAGTGTGAGAAACGTGAGACACTTTTGCCTTTTTGGAGAGGACAGTTTCTGACGGAAGAGAACCAAAAGGCTAATTGGTGTGGATCTCTGGGGGGACGTCCTTTTTTAAAATTCAAAGACAGCAACATTGACGACTTGACACGGGGGTGAGTTTGTAATTTACAGGTCGCTGCATCCAGTTTTTGTGGGGAGCAGATTTCTATTTTACGCATCGCTTATTCTCTAAAAAGAAGTGTGACTCACAGCGCTTGCTTGTTGTGACGGGCTGTCCATTACCTGTCATGCGATTTCAATGAAGGAAATGACTGTCATTACTTTATTACAGGCTTGAGGTCGTGTGACTGTAAGTAGGTGTTTGGGTCGCTGAATCAGCGGGGCGCGCTGGATCAGAGCGGCGGACACCACAGACAGGTGTCAGCCTCCTCGGTTTACAACTAGCCCGTGGGTCGCAGCAAAAAGAAAAAAAACGCGAGAAAAAACAGCCCGTGCAGAGGATTTAATACGAGGTACAAGAGGTGGACTATACGGAGCCAGTGAGCTTTAATAGCGACTTGGAATCAGAGCCAAGTGCGGATGCCAAAGCAAGCAGCGCGCTTCTCGGTTCCCGTCTTCCTCGACACTGATCCTGGCCAAGTCTCCCAATGCGTTTGTCACTTCTAATATTTTCCCTTTTTGCTTTAACGCCACTATTGCAAACATTTCTGTGAAAAAAGTATGATTTTTCAGTATTGAAGATTCTGTAGAGCAACTTTTAAAGAGAAAAGTACAAGAACAGTGTCAAAGTCAGGGAGCTTTAAAGGTCCCATATTATGCTCATTTTCAGGTTCATACTCATAAAAAAAGCACATTCTTTTTCTTATACTGGTGTTTGAATATACCTGTATTCACCCTCTGTCTGAAACGCGCTGTTTTAGCGCCTGTCTCTTTAAGCCCCCCCTCCCCCTCCCAAAAAGCCCAGTCTGCTCTGATTGGTCAGTGATTCTGGGTCTTCCACATCTGCACTCTCGGCGTCTCTGCACAGCCATTGCAGCCGGGGAATGACACTAACGGCACTTTAGCGGCACTTTGTCCCCATATATAGTTTAGTTGTGACATCACAATAGCCAACGAGTCTGAGTTTTTAGAAAATACCTGTCCCTCTTCTTTCGTGTAGAGACCAGTTGCAACCGAGTGTGCTGATGACCGGCGCTATAAAGCTGCACAAAAATGTAGCTTCACAAAGGGGAAAAAAACCACTATCATGTCGCTATGCTTCAATTACTTTTTAATAAGCAATACTGATAGTGAATCTGAGGGACAGCTCTAAGTGTCAGCTTTCATCAGAGCCCAAAACCATGATTGTACGTTCAAGCGTTCAAGAGTAGTGGCCTTTTTATCCAAGGGTCCTTTTGGAGTCTCCAAATAGGCTTTTTTGGAAACACCTAGGTGTAAAACAGTCATTTTCGGTGGTATTGTTGTCATATTTGAACTTGGACTAGGTAATGCTTCGTGTTGTGGTGCTATTGTGTTTTCCAGCTAATAATTTAAGCAATAGTCATCTGCAGGCATCTGTTTGAAAAAAATATTGAGGCGGAGATAAAAAACCTTCTTTTCTAGTGTGTTAAAACTTATATTGCTCAAGTACATTGATTCTGACAGTTGGTCTTCTTTTCAGAACAATGCATCAACTCCAAACGGTTCAAGAACAGCTTTCAGTTTACATTGGGGATGCCTTGGATAGGCGTTTTAGGCGAATTTTGCAGGAATGCTAAGAGGTTAAGTTGCGTCTTCTTCTCTGTGGTTCATTGAGGATTAAAGTGATGATGAGCCTGCTCTGACAGTGAAGCCCACTGTGGTCGAGGTGCGACAGGAAACGACGGCCTCCACAATAAACGACGAGCTCTCTGAGCTCATCTACTCTCCGCTCACAAGCAGCAACAAGCCTGGAAGTGAAAGCGAGAGAGTCCCATACCGATTGCTTATCTTAACTGCTTCAATAGACTTAAAGTATGCCCCTATTGCACACTGAAACAGTGTCAGCCACTTGACCTACTTCTCACTCTCACCGCAAACGACTGGAATCAGTCCACGGGAGAAGGCCTCTGAATCCTCACCGTTCACTGAGGTCAGAGAGAACATAATAAGTGTAAACCGGGGGAAATGTTCGAGATGATTGCTGTTCATCTGGAGCGTGGCCATCGCTTCCCTGTTTTTGCAAATTAATCATCATTATTTAATTGCATCGCACCCCGCTTCCATCAATAACAGAGCGAGGGAGGTAGAGCCAGGAGCAGCTGAGGGCACATGATGTGGAAGCTAATCCAAAGCAACATAGTGCAGATTTTATTCACTCCTGGGAGTGTGTGTGTGTGCGTGTGTGTACGCACTTGTATGTGGTATTCATGAACCTCAGAGAAAAGTGGACGGATTGAGATGGAGATGGAGAACGCTGCAGTAACATAAGCAGATCGTTTTCTTCTGCTTTTGAAAAGCAGGATTCTTCCGAACTCTTGGCTCCGTCCACCTGAGCGAGAAAAGTCAACACATCCAATATTTTTTTTTTTTCTCCTCCTATGGCTTCAACAGTTTGACGGGGCAAAGTAATCTCTCTTTCTGTCAGTCCTTCCTTCTCTGTTTTTTTTTTCCATCCCCTCTTTCAGTCAGTCTTTTGTCATTTTGGATAAATTACCTCGAGCCGATTAAAAAAAAATTAGCTCTGTTAAGCCACTGAGATTCAGGATGATCGCCTTTCATATTACAGCTGTTTCTCTGGAGCTGACATATCAGAGTCTGGCACCTGGTCTCGCATAGTCAGACCTATCTCCACGGCCCTGTGTCGAAACCTGTTTCGATGGAGCACCTCCACGAAAATGATGTAAACATATTCTTTGTAGATCTTTACAATCATTCAACGAAAGAACAGAGCAGGCCTGCCTTATTGCACAATCCAAATATTATTATTTTCAGCGTGTAGGTTTATAACTCGGAGGCTGTTGCCATTGTTGACTTCCTAGTAAGGCTTTATCCAGGTGCGGTTCACATAGTAAGCCAGACTATCAATTTGCTTTGTGCTTCTAGATGAATCCCCATGCCCCTTCTGTGCGTTGGCAACAAGAACCAGCAAAGGACGGAGAGTTGAACCAGCTGGCACAAAATGCCCAGCAGCTTCAGAGAGACAAGATCCTTCTGGACAACAAGGCTAACTGTCTTCTTACCAATGATGGTAAAGAAGATCACCTCCAGCCTGAGACTGACAGAGTGATGCAGAGCCAGTCTTTGCATCACACCCAGAGCGGCAGAGATGAGATGATCCTGTTGCGTGGAGCAGTGGGATATTTTAATCTGGCTCTGGAGAAAGAGATGGTGGAGGAGCGGATGGAGGCAGAAGCCAAAAAACTTGCGTGTGAAGATACGCACATTAAGAAGATGAAGGAGGCTCTGGAGATGGAAAGGCAAAGACTGACCAGAGAGAGAGAGGCCTTTCAAAGAGAGTGTGCTCAAATGACTGAGATGAGGAATGCCTTTGAGTTGGAGAAGGAGAACATGCAAAATAAAAGAAAATCCTTCAAGAAAGAACTCAAGGCAGCATCTAGGAGACGAAAGGCCTTTAATGCAGAAAAAACTGCTATTAGTGAGGAAAGGGAGGTCTTGAAGATAGAAAAGAAAGAGATGGCTGTGGTGAGAGAGGCCTACATTCAAGAGCAGGCAGACATCCAGAGGATGAGAGATGATTTCCAGTTGGAGAGAGAGAACATGGAAAAAGAAAGAGAAACCTTCAACAGAGAAGTCAGAGCACAACGTATCAAAAGGAGGGTCTTTGGTGCTGAAAAAGATGCCATGGCTGATGACAGGGAGTTCTTCAAGATAGAAAAGGAAGAGATGGCAATGGTGAGGAAGGCCTACATTCAAGAAAAGGCAGGCATCCAGAGGATGAGAGATGCTTTCCAGTCAGAGAAGGAGAACATACAAAAAGGAAGAAAAGCCTTCAATAAAGAACTCAAGAAAAAATATAAGAGGAGAAAGGCTTTTAACTCTGAAAAAGATGCCATGTGTGAGGAGAAGAAGGCATTTGAGATGGAAAAGCAGGAGATGGAAAACACGAGAAAAGCCTACATTCAAGAAAAGGCAGACATGATGATGCAGAAGAAAAATGCATCAATGAAAGAACAAAAAACACAGATCAAAAAGGCCATCGCAACCGATGATGTCAACATGTCGGACAATTCATCTTCCAGCTTCGTCAGCAGGGATGAACATGGCAACTGCAGCTGCACCAAGAAACGTAACCATCACAGAAACGAAGAAACAGACTCAGAAATCTCTCCAATGAGACTTCACAAGCATTCATATGCACATACATGTTAAATGTTTCTGTATGTGAAATATAAATAAAAGTCTGTTGTTTTTCCTCTGATGAAAGTCCAACAAATTATTTAGCATCTTAAAACAAATCCTAAGAGATATATTTCAGGAAATTGGAGGAATGTTTCAGCAAAAAGACATTCTTTAAAATATATAATTTATATAATACTGCTATTTAGGACTGCACAGCACTGTTACATGAGACTAAATGGCCATCTGAAATAATCACAATTACCTCAATAATTGGAAGAAATGTGAGCAAGACTATTACGTCAGTTCAGTCAAGTTCATCATCAATGTGATGTTACATAATGCAATTCAGATAGAAAGTTCCATTTTACTACTTTAGATCACCTACTTGTTGGTCAACAGAGCAATGCTGTCACCACACATTTTACATACTGTATCATTAAGATTTCCAAATTTGTCAAAAACAAAATGGAGCTACAAGTGTGATTATTATGACATTTGTATAGTTCCTGTCGGTCGATTCATACTTTTGACAAAAATGGTATGATGATGAATGAAAGTGTCGACAGCAAAGCCAAAATCTGAGAATTGCAAAGCAAATTTAAGCTACTAAATTGTGAGCTTCACATTCAGGTCAGCCTCAACGCATTTGATTTTATGGATGTAGGATTGGCGTCATTGCTGAAGAACATGAAGTCACCCTTTAGTTAGGAAATACATTCTTGGCATTTAAATCTGTGTCAGCGAAGGCTTTAAACACACAGAGTGTATTGGTGTATTTTATAATAAGCCAGCAGTAGCCTGAGTTACATTATGAGTATGAAGCCCAGAAATGAAACTAGCTCCACTGCTGCCTTCCCCCATGGGACACAGCACTGTAAGTTATAGCCCCCAGGGGCTGTTGGGAAATAGGAACGTTTGGAAAACCAAACTGATTGTGGTCAGTGTATACTGTGTGGCTAATGGATTGAAACACCTGTCGGTTCACAGTGTAAAATACTTGCCCTGGTTCTTCACTCGAATACTTTTTTTTATTTATGTCTTTGAACGTTTACTACAAGCTATGTGTACTTCATATTGTTGACTGACCATCCCTGCTGGATTTAAAAAACAAACATGATGAATGAAGAAGAAGGCCTTTAAGGTTGGGAGCAACAATATGTGTGAGGAGAGGTAGGTGTCCTGGAGAGAAAAAGAGGAGAAAAGGAGAAACACACAGGGATACAGAGGAAGAGGGGGACGTTCTGCAAAGAGACAGATGAAAAAACATCACTAAAGCAGCAAAAACTGGCCAGTGAGAAACTAGCCATCAATGCAATGACAGGCAGCATAAACCACATATTTGCCTAGTCATCATCCAACTTAATCTCACTGAGCCTGTAGGGATGAAAATGGCCACTGAGGCTCGCAGTAAAATAGCACAACTGCACACAGCAATGTAATAAAAAATCTCAAATAGTCACTAAACCTTTAAACTTCCCACCAAATGCCTCCAAAATAAACTGGCAGCAACATTTCCTTGGTTGTGAAATAAAGTCAAAGTTGAAATCACACAAGTCAAAAAGCAGAGGGGCCCCATTTATCTGCTACAAACAAGCTTATTAATTGCCTCATATAAAGAGCTATAGGTGGAACCCAAAGGAGTACAGCGCAGGGTGCACAGAGCGGTCATCTTTGAACTTTTCACACAGAAACACCCAGAGGTCACACAAACATCATAATGCATTTGAACATATTAATGCACACATACGCATGCATACACACAGATTCATGGCACTGCATGTGACCTTTGGAGCCCTTTTTCATTAAACTCAGCAAGTGGGAGGGTGGGAGGAGAGAGAGGGAGATCTAATTTGAGGACATGAGAGGAAGCAAGGAAGTTTAGAGGGGACCTTTATGTGTGTGTAATTGGTCTATAGAGGAATTGCCAACATGCGCACCACAGGTAGCCACAGACCCTGTCTAAACAGCTAACCTTATAAAAGTCATTAAGGCCTCTGAGACATGCCGTGCGACTGTGTGTGTGTGTGTGTGTGTGTGTGTGTGTGTGTGTGTGCGCGAGCCTGCGTGTGTGCGAGCAGGTGTGCATTTATCTATTTAGAAGGATGTGTGTGCTGCTCTGGGTATAGTACGCATTTATATGTGAAGGTATCTCTGTTAACCATATGTAATAATGATCAACTGTGAGTAGCTGATCTTACTAGGCACACATTCAATGATTCATTTAACAAACACTCTCACTGTTCATTCACAACGCCAGAGACATGATCATGTAGCCAGAACCAGAACAGGCTAATTAATTTCCAATATGGCTGGTTAACCAGGGAACGTTACCCGATGTTGTGACAGCCAACAAAGCTGTCACTGATCAAATATCTACACTTCTTTGTTCCACTATAAAAGTGATTTAATTCAATGAGTTTTTCCTGGCAAATGTAGAATTGAAAAGAAATAGATCACAGCCATTAAATGACTATAATCAGGACTTGCTAAATTTGTTATAGCAGTGTTTGTTTTTTGGTCATTTGGAGGCAGCTTTTGAAGATGAAAATACAACATTGATATGTTATCAATGACGCTGTAACTAGCTGGACTCACTTACCTTCTTCTGCAGGACATTAACCTTCCTCTCCTTGACATCCAGCATGTCCTTCATGTCTCTGATCTCTCCTGTCAGTGTGCTCTTTTCATCGGTCAGGTCCTGCAGCTGTTTGGTCTTCTTGGTCAGGAACTGCTCCTTCTCCTCCAGACGCACCCGCAGGGCATCTACCTAGAAAAGACCAAGACAAGAAGTTAATGAGCAGATAAGAAGTCAGACAGAAACATGAACAGACAAACCGATAGGGAGTTTGACCGACATATAGTCAGACAGAGATCACAAGGGAGCTGACAACCAGAGAGAAAATATAACCTAATATTGTTTAGCCAGACAGGCAGATGAACAGGCAAGTATAGGTTAAATGCAATCTGTAATAGACTGTAATACAGAGGAAACAGACCAGATTGACTGGTGTGCAAAGAGACAGAAAAACAGAAACACTTACAAAAATACAAAGAAATATAAAAAAAAAAAAAGACTATGAAAGCTTACACCATGATTTTCTCTCCAGTTCCCAGTCAGGTGGCCCATATGTTATTATTCAGTACTGGAACTGACACGTCTCAACACATTTACTTGTTGACATTTGGAAGTAGTAAAAGTTCAGCTTTGACCTATTGTCCATAATTCCACAAATGCTGTGTGTGTGTGTGTGTGTGTGTGTGTGTGTGTGTGTGTGTGTGTGTGTGCGTGTGTACACATATGCATGCATGTGTGTGTGTGTGTGTGGGGGGGTGTGTGTGCGTGTGTACACATATGCATGCACGTGTATGTGTGTGTGTGTGTGTGTG
>JAOVVB010243082.1:0-21666 GCA_028570985.1 Heterobranchus longifilis | reverse complement strand
TGTGTGTGTGTGTGTGTGTGTGTGTGTGTGTGTGTGTGTGTGTGTGTCTGTGTGTGTCTGTGTGTGTGTGTGTGTGTCTGTGTGTGTGTGTGTGTGTGTGTGTGAGTGAACCAGACACCCGGGGCAGGATAGAGTAACAGCCTGCAGTTGGACGTCTCCAGCGTCTCGATATAAAACCTGCATCAGCACAGCGTGACCCGGACTCTTTCACAGCGCTGCACATTCCACCAGCCGACACGTCGGGTCAGATCAGGGCCCGCAGAACTGGCCAAAACCGATTATTCGATTATTCCTTCTTAAAAAAAAAAAAACAATGGTTCGAAACTATTCAAACATCAATTTTTTTGCACATTACGTATATGAAGATATGTATTTGAGTTTAGAGTATTCTTTGACAGCCCCAGTGAAGAGTTTTCTGGGTGTGTTTTTAACGTGCGACACTTTGCATTCGGTGGTTTCTCAGTAGGTTAAAAGCAGCAGCCTTTTGTGGTAGTTGAGTTTTGAGGAAATGAACTGTAATGGGGACAGGTACTGACTCACGTGCCCGCGTTTAGAAGGCAGCCAGAACGAGCAGCTATCGATCTGCTGAAGATTCTTTAAGAACACGCTGTGCAGCTCAGTGTGCTGCTGATTCTGCAGCTCCACAGAGCACAGTCAGTGTGTGTGCGTGTGTGCGTGTGCGTGTGCGTGTGTGCGTGTGGCTATCAGAGTCTGGTCACGGTCCCCCGTTTGGCTCCCTGACAACAAGGACGGAAATAGGGGACGATGGCTAAGCAGAAAATGAAGGCTACTTTTCCCAGCTGCCCTGCAGTGGAGCTCTCGCTCGTGTTGAATCCCTGAAGTCTGACATCACTAACGTACGAGCGCAGGATGTTTTCTGGACCTTCGTATCCGACTCGTGCTTCACTCAGAAATCAGAAATGGTGAAAAATGCCCGTCGATTTCCCAGAGCCCAAATGCACGTCTGCAAATAACCTGTTTTGTCCAAGAAACGGGCCAAAACCCCCAAATGAGCCGACTCAGAACTAAGAACACACATTCGGAGTCGGAACCAAAATAAAATAAATGGTTGCAGTTTTAATTTTCTGGTCTCTGAGGGAGATTACACTTCTGATTAAATGTAAGATTTATTTTCTTTATTTGATCATGTTATTAAAAAAAAAGTTCATGCAATAACATTTAACAGCCGTCATGGATGAGGGGATTTAAAGTTGTTGCAAATATCCACGATATGTAATATGTAAGTTATTAACCAGGGTTTGTATAAAGTTTGGAAAAAGCTTAATTTGAACCGTTTTGTTTTCAAGGTTAGGAATATACTTACATTACAATATGCTTGAATTTTCAACATAATCTGGTGTTTCATCGACACAGTGACTCATGTAAACCAAAAATCTTTTAATATTTGAAATGAAACGATGTTTGTCTCACAGCAGACAAAACAAATCAACAAAGTGAAGATATATATATTGATTACTGTGGGTATAAAGGAATTCTGTAAACTTTATTTTCACATTTGCATTTCTAGATGTGATGATGATGATGATGATGATGATGATGAAGGCTTTGAGAGTCTGGACATTTTTGGTTTTAAGTACCTAGAAAGTGCTTGAATTTTACTTTTAAAAAGCTGTATAATCGAGGACGCCCCCCCCCCCTCTCTTTAGTCAATGAGTCATTTTTATGCTTTTTTCATGCTGATTTATTTCCAAGAATCTTCTCGGCACATCTCTGGTAAACACCAGATTTAAAGTGGTGATTTTGCAGGATTCTTTGTGGAGAGACTCAGCTTTACAGATCTGTCGATTAAATTAAATAATCGATGTAATGTTAGTGGACTAAGGATGTCTTTAGTCGAGGACAGACCCGGTCAGAGTCTGATGAACACGTGAGGATCGCTGATGTGACGAACCACTGAACTTAACGGCTTCCTCTTGACCACCAGATTAAAGTTGTTGTTGTTTGTGTGCTTTAACTGAACAGAAGCTCTGCCAGGATACACTGTGTTCAGTGTTTTCATGTTTTCACGTCTCCTTGTCCTCAGGACCACGGAGCAGCAGCAGCGTTTCCATGAGATCTGCGGTAACCTGGTGAAGACGCAGCGTCGAGTCGTCGGCTGGTGGAAACGTCTCTGCGCCCTCAAGGAGGAGAAACCCAAAATGGTAAAAATGACTCTCCCCTCCCTCACACACATAAAGAAACTGAATTGATTTGTTGAGACTTTTTTCTCAAAACATTACAACTTTTTTAAAGAACCAAATATCAGTGTCGCTCCACAGCTGGGACACTGTCGTAAACTGCAGTCAATTCTGGAGGATATTCACAATATTCACGATTATCCTGATAATGGAAATTATTAAATAGGGTGTTTAATCGTGATTCATGATAAAATCCATTATTGTCCCATCCTTGGTGTGACATCCGTCTGCAGCGCTGCACGAACTAAAAGCAGCCGTCCTGTCGTTTTGTTACAATACTGGTCTTTCTCTGCGCTCCAGATAAAAATATCCTCAGCTGATTTGGCTTTGCTGCTCCACTTAGCAGACCTCAAACTGGGTTACAGGCTGCGAGAGTTTCACAGCATGCTTTAACACCGTCACACACACACACACACACACACACACACGGCCGCTCTGCTACTTTCTCCAAAACGTATATTCTGCTGATAAAAACACGTTGAGTTATGTCGCAGTACACGTGAGGACCGATTCTTTTAAAGACCCCCTCCTGTGAAAAATCCAGTTTTTAACCATGTTAGTGTTTTTTATTTACTACAAGACATCGTGTGAAATTCTCAGTCAGCACGGCTGAGAGTCTCAGACTGCAGCGTGTCAACAGCAGGCTCAAACATCTGGATTCAGACAGACGGGTTTTATGACATCACACGTCTGATATCAGGAGCAGTGGTGCAAGAATACCAGTGTAGAAATACTCTGTTACAAGTAGAAATCCTGCATTCAGAAGTACAAAAGTCTTTGCATCAAAACCTACTTAACCAAAAGTAAAAGTATTCATTATGCATAATTAAATGATGCCCATTTCAGATGCATATATATTTTATGATGGGATTATAATGATGCATTAATGTGTACATTGCTGTTGCAGCTGACAAAGGTGGAGCTAACTTTAATTCATTTATATATTATATTAATATCACTTAACCTATATAATGCATCGTCATTTAGTCGCTGAATATATTTTGTAATAATAATTTAAATCTGAAAATTAATTACGAACTAAAGCAGTCGAATAAATGCCGTGCAGTAGAAAGTATATTTCTATAACGTAGCATAAAATGGAAATACTCAAGTACCTCAAAATTGTACTCAAGTACAGTACTTGCGTAAATGTACGTATTTATTTTCCACCCACGTGCCATAGCGTAACTATGGCAACGGTGGTGGGCGGGGCTTGTGGCCAGATCCAGACGAGGTAGAAGAGTGTGTCCAGCCCCTTTTTCAGAGAGTTTTTATTTTTTACTTTTTTGTGGGAAAACCATATTAAAGAAAATATTAATTATAGCAGAGTATATTTCCATACTATAAAACTGTTGAGGGAGAGTGTGTGTGTGTGTGTGTGTGTGTGTGTGTGTGTGCAGCCCGGCTGCAGCCTGTGTGTGTGTGTGTTTCTGAGTGTAACGTGACTCTGGCTCTCTGCAGTACTTCGCCTCAGTGATCAGCAGCCTGCTGGCGGTGGCCTGGATCGGACAGCAGGTGCACAACCTGTTCCTCACATACCTGATTGGTGAGTATACTACTACATGCAGGAACTGTACTGTTGTACATGTGTGTACAGTGTGTACTCTTGTGTCTGTGGCTGCTGTGGTGCACTGCAGATCAGAAACAGGACGTCAGAGTTGTTGTGTTGTTGATGTTGTCTGCTGGTCGTTTAAATGCATTTAAAGCCTTCAGTGGTTTTACACGTATGTTGTAACTCTGGAGTTTAATATGTGCAGTACTCCTGCTGTCACGTGATCCCTGCCCGTCATCACCGGGCGTCCTGTTTCCTGTTACTGTGACTCAGAAGTGCAGCAGTAATGTGGATCAATACCCGGAGCCCTGAGGGAACACAGTGTTCTCACTGACAGGAATACACTGTTGGGCGATTTATTTTTTTAATGACGATTTCTTTGTTTCCCTGGCAAAAAGGAGAGAATAAATTAAATTTAAAAAAACAAATCGGCTATCGATCAAATTGTTATTTTAAACATTGGTGTCAGTATTGACCCAGAACTTCACAATCGTGCATCTTAATGCAGACTGGTCCAGCAGTTTACCTCAGTGCATCAGTGAGTTACTCCGTTCACTGTGGAGTCATGCGACAGTAAGTCTCCTTCAGAAGTTTTCTTCACAAATTCAAGGCAACGCACCGCGAGGAGCTGATATACAACATGATCATTTCGATGGTGAAGTCTTCCTTTAATGTCCGGACATCACGTGCAGCTCCTCTGGTGTCCGGATGAGTTCAGAAACGAGCTTTACAGTAACCGTAGTATTACATTAGTGCTCTTATTTCCTTATTAATGACATGGGTTATTTATCCCTTCAGTCTTTACTGTAAATTGAGGGTAAAATGGGAGTAAAAATGCAGTGAAACCTGAAGCGGTGTGTGGGGACGAGCGGCTGCGCAGCGGAGCCTCGGGGGACGCGACGGTTGGTGAATCAGCAGCTCTGCCGGCGGTGTAACCTGCCGATCGTCACTTACAGAAGCTGAGACATGTCGAGGATTCAAAAAAACACACGAGCACAAATAACTTAAGAGGCCGCGTGACTCTGCACAACAAAGAATTCTTTGTTTTAATCTCAGATCCAGCTGCTCTTGGTTCATGTTTCTATGATCAATAAGTTGTGTATTATAAAATGCCGTTTGTGTTTAAACATAAAGCTCAGGCTGAGGACTCTTCGTGTTCCTCGGAGGTGTTGGAATGCAGAAAAACACCCTTTTTGATAAGAAATTATGGAGTTATTATGATAATGATGTGGCATCTGTTTGTTTCGGTTGCCTAGCAACATCATGTGTTTGATGTACTGATGTACAAGAACTCACACGTTTCTTTTTTAAAGGCAGCAGCTCAGAGTTCCCACAGGTCGGAGCTTCTCTGCAGCTGCTAAAAATAAAACATCCAGAACAATCCCAGTGTGGGAGGCTCCTAATGGATCTGTACTCTAAATACTGTGGGGGAGGGGGGTTGTAAAAGTAAAGAAACACTGTCTGTGACATGATCAATAATACTTCAATGGTTACGGCTGCAGCTATCGATTATTTTAGTAATCGAGTATTCTACCGATTATTCCTCCGATTAATCGAGTAATGGGATAAGAAACAGATCACGTTTCATTAAATTACTTTTGCTTTATTTAAGAGCAATAGTAATATACAAAAGAAAAAATAAGACAGGTCTCTTAAATTTACAACTAGTTGGTTTTCTTTTTTGGAAATCAACATTTTTGTTGCTTAAATTGTAATAATATCTGTGCAGTGTGCCCTTAACTTAGGAACTCCTGCAGCTGCAGCTGCTGCTGCTGCAGCATCTGCATGAAGGATGCATGTTTTCTCTGTTTTTCCTGCAGTGAGCTTCCTGCTGCTGCTGCCTCCTTCATGTTTTCTCTGTTTTTCCTGCAGTGAGCTTCCTGCTGCTGCTGCCCGGTCTGAACCAGCACGGCGTCATCACAAAGTACGCCTCCATGGCCAAGAGGGAGATCAACAAACTGCTCAAACAGAAGGAGAAGAAGAACGAGTAGATGCACGTGTGCACGGAGGGGAGTCTCTCAAAGATCAACGGCCACACAAGGTGGAAGGAAGGTGTTTGAAGAAAAGAGAGAGGAGAGTTAAAAAAAAAAAAAAAAAGGAAAAAAGAAGCCTCCTGCTTCCTCTGCCACAGAGCAAGACGCACTTATTTTATTTTCACACATTGGATAAGTTTCATTTCTCTCTCTCACCTTTTGACATTTGAACCTCATCTTTTTCTGTTGAGTTTATCTGCCGTGCATGCAGCCGCCACATGAAGGTTATCGTCACACGTTCATACACTGAAACACACACACATGTACACACACACGTTAAAATCTCCCTCCTGTCTTTTAGTTTACGTGTGCTTTATTTTTAAGATGTCAGTAATGCTTTTAAAGCCATTCCCTCGACTTCAAGACAAAGTGACTACTGAGCAGTTTCTGTAGCATTACTGCATCATTTAACCCCCTCATAGATTCCTCACAGTATTTTTATTTTCAGGACAGTTTTTGTCACATAAGGACAGGTCATGTAAATGTTTTTTTTTGCTTATTCTGCTTTGGTTGTATTTAAATAATAATGCTGAAAACAAAAACTGGATTTAAAGCTGAGCTCTGTCTCTAGATACAAGCCTACTGCTGTACCGCTGCTAGCTGGACTCTATTAGCTCTTATAACCCCCCCACACACACACTCTCTCTCTCACACACACACTCTCACACACGGTGTTACAGCTGTGGGGTTTCTCTGTGTAATGTCCTCCTCCTCTCTGTTCTTGTTATTTATGTGCTCCTTCTTTCCTCCTCGCTCTCGTCGTTTCTGGATTTGATTTTCTGTCTTTCAACTCATTTCCTTGTTTGTCTTTATTGGAGTTCTTTACCAAAATGAAATAAAGTTTGATTTAAATGAATTTCCGCTGGCATTTGTAGGTTGTTTCTTAGTTTGAATTCGGGCTGACGGCGCTGGAGAAAAGTCTGTCTACACCCACACGAGACTAACTAATGCAGCGTTAAATAATCAAAACGTACAAAGTTAACAGGGTTCCTGCGCAGGCAGAATTAGATTCTGGTCATTTCCAGGTCTGGATAAGTATGGAAAAATATTTCTGTTTCC
The DNA here is from genome assembly GCA_028570985.1 of Heterobranchus longifilis. Lineage (NCBI taxonomy): Eukaryota > Metazoa > Chordata > Actinopteri > Siluriformes > Clariidae > Heterobranchus > Heterobranchus longifilis. The sequence continues at coordinate 14,824 of JAOVVB010243082.1, read as the reverse complement.
AGAATGTTGCCCCTATTCTGTTATACTCAAAATTCATAATTTGTAAAGATAAATTAAATTGTTTTTCATGGCATTTGGAGCCAAAATGTCATTTCCATGCTTCCCATTCATTGTCTATGTGAGCAGCCGTGCAATGCATTCTGGGAGTGAGTTTCAGGAGACGCGGTGGCACGTCGCCTGCTCCTCATTTGCATAAAGTTGAGGTCGGGGCTACGATGCATCCAGCACCACTCGCTGCCTCGAAACTCCTGGAAACTTGTTTTTTTTCATCTCAAATGTTTACAGAAACACATTTCAGTGAACGACTTTTGTAAGATGAGACATTTTCCAAACGAGCTGCCATGTGAAAGTGTTTGTTTTTGTTGTTGGTCGTTGGTCATGGAAGATAAATGAATAACTGCTGGATACAGACACGCTCATCACGTGTCCGACGCTGTGGACACGTACCGTGAGGGGCGGGGCCAGATAATAAACATATATTTATGTTTGTACTTGGATGTCAAATATGGTCTGAAAACTCTACAGACGAGTCTGGAATTTTAAAATGGAAAATGTGTAGGAAGCCTCTTAAAATGAACAGCTAGCGCTATAAATGAATTCTGTAAACTTTGTGTTTACAGTTCGTCTGAATGAGTAACGTACGCAGCGTCGGCATAACGTCGTGTACGCACCGGACGTGAATAAATAACACAAAGTCAATGTAAGGACGTCATTAGACGTGCGTTCTGGTCGCAGCGCGATGAAGCGAATGACGCAAATTTGCTCATTTGCGTGAGTTGGAAAAATCAGAACTTTATTTGCGTCTGGTCTGAACAGAAGAGGAAGTCCCTCCTTCCATCCGTGTGCTTCTCAGAGTCTCTGCAGTCGGGCGTCGCGCCGTTGTTTCCTGAGTGAAAAACATTCAATCCAGACCTCCCCCAGCGCGGACACAGTGCGAGACAGGTCCGGCTACAAGAGACTAGATTTATAATTTAGATGTGGTGATAAAGGCTTCAGTCGTCTGCTCATTTCTGGTTCAGGTACCTTGAAAAGTGCTTGAATTTTACTCTTAAAAACCTGTACTAGAAACCCTGTTTTTATCATGTCCTGGATGACCGTGTGTAAGGCTCTCGCTCACTTTCCCCTCCGCTCCACAGACCTTTGTAGCGTCTTTCAGCTCTTTGTTTTGGTTTTCTGACCTGTGAGGGTTTTCAGTCTCTCTCTCACCGCTCTGTGAACACGACGTGCTCATCAGCAGACGTTAGAGACTAAAGAGCAGCATTCAGCAGCTAAAGACGCGTTATATTTAGGAGTTGGTACCAAAGCTGCTGAAACAGAGTCAATATTAGACTTAGATTCATCAGGTGACAAACACATCATGTTACTGTGTCTGCCTGGTGTGTAAATACAAACCTGTCTGCAAACACACGTCCCAACTGCTTTTATGAGCTGAACGACCTCAACGAACGGCAGCTGTCATTGTCGATTCAGCCGTCGATTATTTTCTCGGTTAATCTATTAGTTGTTGGTCTATAAAATGTCAGAAAATGGTTTCTCATGCCCAAGATGACGTCCTCGGATGTCTTGTTTTGTCCAAAACTCAAAGATATTCAGTTTACTGACCTTTTTTTAAAAAAATAATAAAATAAGACTAGCTTGAAACCTACTATGTGGCTGGACCATGACATATCAGTAAACAATAACATAGTCCACATCCAGCAGTTTCACCAGAAAGTTAGCTAGCATTAGCATGAACAAGCTACATGGTGAGTAAATTAGTTTATCATCAGCAACACAGCTTTAATTAAATAAACCAAAATGCTGTGAAAGGCTCAATAAATGTCCCGTTCAGTCAGAAATAACTGACTTTACTCACGGTTCATCAGAGACGCACACAGCTGACAGCACTTGGATGCAGTAAAGTCCACTTTGCACTCTGTTTTTCTGACTGTGCAGCTCCATGCGCTCAACGGCGCAGTTGCACATTTCGTCACACGAGGGCAGCGCTACGTCAGACAACAGCCTTTCCAACACATGCTGACGTCATCACTGAGTTCCACCAATGGCGTAACTTCATCACTGACACCAACTTAGGCACTCAGCGACAGACTTTCCCATTTATAGGGCTGGTATCCCAGCTTTACTGAGATCCAGCCAAAAACAAACAAAGAGTAGAACAAATTCTGAAAAAAAGAAACCTTATTTTGTGTAGCCGTTGTTTTTCTACTGTCATATCATGGTCAATGATCTTGCGACCTCTTTGGGGGTCCTGGCCCCGTAGGTTGGGAATTGCTGACCTAGAGTAATTGCAGTCAGTGCAGAAGACATGTCTTTTTACTCTTAATGATGGGGCTCCACACTCAAACACAAACAGTCCACAGGCTGTTTCTAACTCCAGTTACACTAACTGCAGGGTTATGTCATTTCAGCCAAGATGAAACATTTTTGTCCGGGATGTTTACGTTAATGAATCTTTACCATTTTTGTCTTGGACTTCACCTGAGGCACGACACCTGTGCTGAGCTGGCTGCAGATCTGTCTTTGTGGCGCTGTGTGGACCAGTGAAATATGGCTGTTTATGGCTGTGTGGTTGGGCTGGAATTACACACCACTATGTTGGTCTCAACTGCTTTGCCACTTCTTAAGAGGTCCCAGGGTGATTTTACCAGGACCAAGGCTGGTTTATTGAGTGGTTGCACTGTAACAGCTATATGGTTGAAGGTCCAATGGCTCAAATTACTCATGGCTATTACGCACTGAAAGCCTGTCCTCTACAGTGCAATAAAATGTGTTACTGCACTTATGAATGGCTCCCTTCATGCTGCATGTTTGTTTTCTGTATCCTTTTTTAATGCACATATATGGTCTCTATTGGCTTCAGGTCAAGAATCCAATCAATATTTCTCTTCCATCCTGTTTTCAATTTGCCCATCACTGCCAACACATATTTATTTCACCGAGTACTCCTGAGGGGAATATAGCTTTCATACACAATCATTAAATTCTGATTTCCTTTCATTTGTGTCATGCACATTTCCCTGTTTTTACAGTGACCAGAGCTCTGTGTGGTGAAGCAAAGCAGCCTGTCTGGATGTTTGCTTGTCTCTGTGTTTGTTTGTGTACTCAGCGTGGTAGCATGGTAGCTGTTGACTGGATGTGTCTTATCAGATTGTTGGGTGGATGGAGATGAAAGCTGACCCCAGTGCCCTCTTAGCCAGTAGACCATGGTCTGATGGAGATGTGGCCCACTGGCTGGAGCTCTCTTTAGAATTGGGATTTCCAAAATACTCCAATTTAAGAAAGAGAAAACTAAGAAAAGAAAACGGATCCTGGATACATCAAGCCAAAAAGTTTAAAGGGGTCATATTATGCTCATTTTCAGGTTCATACTTTGGGTTTCTACTATAATATGTTTACATACTTAATATTCAAAAAACATGTTCTTTTTCTCATACTGTCTGTCTAAATATACCTGTATCCTCCCTGTTTGAAACGCTCCATTTTAGCACCCGTCTCTTTAAACCCGCCCCCTGAAAAAGCCCAGTCTGCTCTGATTGGTCAGTGTTTCTGGGTCTTCTGCATCTGCGCTCTCTGCTTTTTGGCACAGTCATTGCAACCGGGGAATGACTAGCGGCAATGTAGTGCCACTTACTACCTATATATGGTATAGTTGTGACATCACAACCTTACCGAAGTCCAGACGGCTCATTTAAAGGCACCTTTTCTGAATACGGGCTGTGTGCATTGATACTTTTACAGTATTTATATAGCACCTAGCCCTGCTTTATAATTAAAAAAAGACAGAAATCTCACTTTTTACAATATAGGACCTTTAAATTTATTAGTTGCCCTGTCCCTGTTTGTGGTAGTAAACAAGTCCAGCTTGTACCAAGTACCGAGTCTGGTCCTGCCTTGGTATGCTCTCTACAGCAGGTCACTGTGACCTGTGCTGAGGAGAGTCAGAGAGTGAATAGAAATTGAGCAAGGGGGAGGGCAGTGAGATTAAACAGAGACAAACAGAGATGGGGAAATGATCTATGACTAGGCATAGTGACTCACTTAGCATGCGCATACACTTACAGGTAATCACATACTGTGATTACGTCGTAGGCTACCCTGGAGGCGCTCCATACTCATCATTAGGGCTATACCCATCTATTTCCATTTCTGTCTGCAGGCTAGGTGATGTCTACAATATCTAGTTTGGCTCATCATTAGCCAATTATAGGCCTACACACAGCCAAGCACGTTTCATTTCTAAGCTACTCCAGGCTAATGAACGAGTATCGATTTATCTAACAATCACAGCAACTGCAAAGAGCTGAATTAATTTGGTGTAAGTGACTCGCTCTTGCCAACACACTGCTCTTACACCCGCTTTCTCTCTCTATCTCTCTCTCACACACACACACACTGTACACTCGCTCTCTTCCTCTCTTCCCTGTGGCAGTGTAAACAAATCCTGACATGAGCAAATCAAAAGTTGCAGCACAGTGTAATGTATATACTCTCCTACTCTCTGTACGACGCCACCAGATCCGACATGTACACTCTGTCTTCACTTCTGCCTTCAAACACCGACATCATGATGCAGGGATAAGATACTTCCTTCTGCAGAGAAAATACTGAATATAAATGACTGCAATTAGACTACATTTCAATATTGTACAAGGACAACACCTGCTGGTTTGACAGGGGAGCAAAATATGCTTCCACACTGCACTCGTGTGGCCAGTATTGTGTACTGAAAGCCATCGGCATCATCTGGCCATTCTGAGCCTGAGAGTCTGATAATGCCTTCAGGCTAATATGCTTTTAACAGCATTAATTCATTTTAAGCTTACATAAGTGTAAGATATGACTCTCACAAGGATTACAGGCAGATCTTTCTGATATTAGTCTCAAACAAAGCTTGAACCTTTCAAAAATAAGAAAGTTGAGATCACTAAGGCTCCCTGATAGTCTCAATCTCACAGTGTCACAATCTCATCCTTGGGTTTTGGCAGTCTTGTGCATCACTTGTGGCATTAAATCTAGTCATTCACCATTCACCTCAACTCAAATCAGTTCCCCTATGTGTAGAACTGTTGTGTAGTCAGACAGTGTTCTCATTAGGGCTGCCACTATCGATTATTTTCATTATCGATTAATCTACCTATCATTTTCTCGATAAATCGTTTTATCCATAAAGTGTCAGGAAATGTATAATTTCCCAGATCCCAAGATGATGTTTTCAAATGTTATGTTTTATCTGACCAACAGTCCAAAAATCAAAAGCTATTCAGTTTATCATGTATGACAAAATAAAAAAGCATCAAATTCTCAGATTTAAGAAGCATGAAACCAGCAAATGTTTGGCTTTTTTTGCTTAAAGAATTACCTATCGACTAATCAATGAACTGACTAATCATGGCAGCTCTACTTCTAATATTTTTCCCTAAAAGGATGCAGTGATAAACTTTCTAAGTCACATCATACAGTATAGAGACACATGCTCTGCTGAAATGATAAAATGTCAGCTGGTATTGAAAAACTGCTGTTCGTCATGAACATCACACCACTGAAATTGTAATTCACAACTTTTATGTTTGGCTAATTAAATACACTTTCCTCATATAGGAAGTGAGGGAGAGCCAGTACCCACACTGCCTCTCCACAACTACAAATCAATGTGACTGTTTGGTTGCATGAAGGTTAAACAAATGACAAAAAGAAGAGCTTCCTGTAGTGCTAGAGACAGATGAAGAAACATACAATATGGCTATAGCGCTTAAAGGTTTATACGCAAGCTTTAATAGGTGGCAGTTACATGGATTAGCTGTAATTGGCCCGTGGTTTGCTTTGAGGACATTCCCAGGCCTGACTGTCCCGACTGCGTCTGTCACTGGGTGTAACTGTTCCCCACCTCTCTGTGTCGCCTGCTCCCATGTTCCAGCAGACGCACTGCAGGCTGACTCAACAGACCACACAGACTTCTGGGAAAAGACGATGCAGCTCCATTAGATTGGAGGAACACGAACAAGTCATGTTCGCCTTGCACGCACCCGCAAATCACATGCAGACAAGCATCATTTCCTGACAAAGACAACTATTTTTCTCTTGTACATATGCCGTCACACACTGGCACGTACTTTATCCTCGCTGTATTCCTCACAAACACGCACAAACAATCTCTTGTGTGTGTTTGAATTCACGGATGTAACTGCAGAGGCGTATCTTTAAAATGTAAAAAATAAATAAAGTTCAAAATAAGAATGAGGAAATGTTACAAGAGGATGTGTAATTTTCTTTGCAATAATCTTGGCTGTCAGTGAACCCATTGCTAGAGCAACATTTTATTAGCATGGGACAATATAAAAATGTCAATAACTGTGATTCACGATATTATCCCGATATTCATAGAAATATGCTTTACCTTACATTTAGTTAAGAAACAAATATTTTTATTGCACCTCAGATAGGACCAACAATCTTAAATAAGGTAATCATAAGGTCCTCCTTGTGAAAAATGTCATTAAAAAGATGGATTTTCTGTCAAATAAAATAAATGCTACTTGATTTGAACAGTTTTTTAGGGGCTGTTGCCAAATTAATTAGAAGATAAACTACAGTAAACTGAAGACCATTCGCCAGTCATATTCACAATTATCCTCATAATGGAAACTCACCAATACTGTTTTTTATCGCAATGCACGATACAATTGATTATTGTCCCATCCCTACAGTACTTATACACTGTAATTATAGCACAAACAACCCAAATAAAATTCACAGATTCCCATCCATCACCCACAGAGTTTTCTCTAAGCAAAACTCATTTCTCAAATACATTTTGAAACCTTATAATTTCTGGTGGAAATTGATTAAGCTTCAATGGCATTGCTTTCCCAGAAGGTGGCAGCATTAGCCAATTCCACAAAGTTCCACCAGACAATGCACTGATTTCAAGGAGAGTGTGTCAGTAACAAAGGGATAAAGGATGTGTGTAAGAGAAAGTGACAGAGAAGGGAAGACAAATAGAGAGAGAGAGAGAGAGAGAGAGAGAGATGTTTCAGATTGATAATATGTGTAAAAGTAATTCAGTTGCCCATGTAACTGTTATTTTTTATTGTCTGTATTATATTGTATTTGATATGGTGTATGATGCAAATGATTGTATATTTAATTGATATTCATCTCCTGTTCTGCTTTGGCAATATAGATTTCTCATCTGTCATGCCAATAAAGCATATTTGAATTTGAATTTGAATTTGAGAGAGAGAGAGAGAATAAGTTACAAGACCGGGAGCGATGAATCTATCCCCCCTTGCAGCCACATGCCCACATGCCGAGGAGGGCATGGATAACTGAGGTTAGAGGTCTGGGGGGAGCTGGAGGGGCAGTTGGTGTGTGGAAGGCAGACAAGGGCAGGCAGGGGCAGAGCCAGGAGAGTAAACTATGTCCCGGAGCACAGACGGGTGGAGTGGACCATGATCCTCTGGTGTGGTACGACCACCTGTTTGTCTGTCTGTCTGTCTGTCTGATCCTGGCCAGAATGGCGTGATCTAGTGCTTAAGGTTGACAGCTCCGGTGTAAACTAAAAACCAGTCATGGGGTTCACCGTGGATAAAACTAAATATACTAGGCCATATGTCACGATTTTATGCACTTGCGTCAAATCTGTATGTTGTGGCTGGTTGTGCAATGGCTCGGTGTGTGTCATAAACATGGATGCACACAAAAAAGAGGGAGGCATAATGTCACATCTGGACTGGACTGTATATGCTGCCTGTGTAAGCAAAGAGCGCTCAGCGCAAACAGTCCAGTTTCAACTCAAACATACAGTACATTTGACTCAAAGCAACAAACACACACAGGCGTCCACATACTCAGACATACCCGCATAGAAAGTGGAGAGGGCTTGTGAGGGTGTTGAGTGAGGGGGTCAGGGATCAGACTCTCTGCTGCTGCAAAGGGCACGTGGGAGCACAACTCACACCCATCCTCTACCGTGAACACATGCGCACACACACACACAGGGACACACACAGACGACCACACAGTACATTTATTAAAGGTTCCATATTGTAAAAAGTGACTTTTTGATTATAAAGCAGGTCTAGGTTCTAGATAAATACTGTTAAAGTATCAAAGTGCTCAATCCACAGAGAAATACACACAGCACATATTCAGAAACTGTGCCTTAAAATGAGCTGTCAGGACTTCTGTGAGGATGTGATGTCACAGCTAGATGCGGAAGACTCGGAAATGCTGACCAATCAGAGCAGGCTGGGCTTTTTCAGGAGAGGGGCTTAAAGAGACAGGCGCTGAAACAGGTATATTCAGACAGACAGTATGAGAAAAATAATGTTTTTGAACATTAAAGCATGTAAACATGTTCTATGAACCTGAAAATGAGCATAATATACGACCTTTAAAGATCCCATCCACTCCAACATGTGTTTTTCTTCTGTTGATGTCCCCTACAGTGTCTGACCTTGACTATACTGACTTGTGTCTGTGCAAAGTTTGTCACTAAAGAGGTGTTTTCACATTGAATCGGGGGGTGTCTGTGCACTTCCCTGAAATCTGAGATGCAAACGTACCCCGGGCAAGTTAGATTAGATACGTCACAAATTCGAAAGCCAATCGCTGTCTCATACCCAAAAGGCGAAGAAACTTGAAACATTCAGCGCAGAGCGGACTCAGTCAGTAGAAAGCGAAACACACCATCATCGTAGCTGTGTCAGCCCCTGCCAGTTACAAGATAACAAACAACACAAACAAATATGTTTCTAGACGTCTCGATGCACACTGCTCTTTCACAAGCAGCCGTTCTGGGCGGCGCGAGGCCAGATTGTGAATTTCTCAATAAGGGTGAAATAGATGTGCTTCCAGCCCCTTTTCTTTTCTTTTTTTGTGTGCGAAAACCATGTTAAACTAAATATGAATCATAGCAAAGTATTTTTACATACTTTAAAACATGACTGGAGGGGGACTTTAAGCGTATATGCTATCAGAATATCGGCAAACCCCCCACACACTCCCACTCAAGCAGAAATGGTCCCCAGGCACTCAGTGAGATGGCCATTTGAGAGCATATCGTAGATAGAGAGATATGGAGGCAGCTCTAACAGCTACTTGACACCAGAATAACATATATAGGAGTATATACTGCAATGTTGTGCAAACTTCTGCTAAGGTCAAGGAGTGAGAGAGTGACTGTAGTGCAGGCAGAGAGAAGAAGGGCAAAGGTTAGGGAGCTATTATCCAAATGAAGTCAGGCAGATGGTAGCATTGACAAACACATGGTCAAAATGGCTTTCTTGGCAGAAGTCCCAGTCATTACTATCATGTTTGTCGTGATCAGGCTTATCTGTCAATCAGCCACAGGTTGGAAATTGGACACATCGTCATAAGTCAGTCAGTAAGCTGAATCTGAGAAGTCTGTGTTTGGGTTAAGAGGCTTGGACTGTATCACTCTTTATAAGATTAGTCCCTCCCTGAATGTTTTTGTTCTCAAGTCCTATACTGTTCCAATAAATTACAAAGTATTTGTAATTTTGCCACATTTCTCATCTAAAGGGATGACACATGGAGCTGGTGATAGTTTGAAGCTATCGGAAAGTCACATTCTTGAATGCATAACTAAATAAAGGAGGTGTGATTTATGTTGGTGGCCTTGTCATTACCTCCAATAAATTCTATAAGAAATGCACTTCCCTGCTGTCCTTATTTTTTCATCTTTATTTTCGGGTTCAAATCTGAAGTTACATTTGTTTTAAGTCACAAACACTTTTCCAAATATGGACGACTGCTCTCAACTTGCTGTTGCCTTTCATGTACAAAACCACAACAGTAAATCTGATTGAAAAAACATTTCATTGTGCTCATTTATTGGCATTCTGGGGTGCTCATCATCTTTGCAAATGAATTGTAAACCATCAATGACACCATATTTCTTTTTTACTGTTAAATTAACAACTTTACACTTTTTACTGCTATTGCTATAGCCTCGGGTGGATGTGTTGTGTTAAACAGATTGCTGTTCGGGGTGTGAATCTTTCGGTATCTCACGATTCGATTTCGATTCTTGGGGGCTCGACCCGATTCAGAATCACTTCTGGTTTCAGTACATAGGGGTGCTAATTTCAGGATCTACTCCAGTCTGCTCTGTGGCAAATTGTGTGTCAGCAAATACCATTACAGAGTTTTTATATTTGAGGTTGTAGCAACTGATTGCAATAATGTAAACACACAAAGGCACACCTAAGACAAAAGGTAACATTTATTCATGCGAAACACATTTTACTCAAAAGTTTTTAGTATTTCTCAATTCTCATTGACTTCAAGAATAAGGAGTTCAAGTTATACAAAAAAATAAAAATGCTGACTGTTACATAAATAAAATTAGTAGGCTGAGGCTCGCTGTCTTTTTATTTTTCAGAAACTTGCCAATTTCAAAAATAAACTGTACACAAAATAACACTGTAAAACTGGTATTTTGTGTGATTTTTCAACAAATCACACAATAATGCTACACACTTTGACATGCTGTGTATGATTACTGTCCATCAGTGGCAATATCTAGGTTCTTTTGTAAAAAAAAAAAAGAACATTTTTAAAAATCAATTTTTGGAAGTTGTGAATCTCGATTCTTACACAAATCAATGTTGCCCCACTCTTAGTTACTGTCATCAATAAACTGTCCAAATAATGTCTGTGTGTCTCTCTGTCCCACTCTCTCTCAAATATAAACGGTGCCTTTTATAAATGTACATTCATTCTCCGTCAGCTCACCTAACACTTGAGGAAACAAACTATTCGATTGCCTGAGATGCTGAGCTGCTCCGGCTCAAACACACAGGGGTACTTTCCCTTCATTCTGCAGCTCTTCCGTGCGGAGGCCGCATTCCCAGCACCACTCAGGGGGCTCCAGTGAGCGAGCCACGACACCAAACCCACCCGGAATTCTAGGAACGTTTTCCCTGTGGTTTCAGGTTACCACATACACACACTGAGCACAGATCACAGGCACACACACAACACCCTCCACAGTAGTGTACTGTACTTTTGTTGTTTGTACAGAGCTGGTTTTGTTAGCTTTCCCTCTCTCCTCCCGTGCCTGTCATTCATTTTCATTTTAAACTCACATACTTAGCCATTGGGTTGGACAACAACTTGGACTAACGCTTAAACTTGCAATTGGATTCAAACCAGACGTCTTGTTCAGAATCTCACTCCGATGGTAAATACCACACGCTGAAAACTTAAACTGGTACTCACATTCACACTAAAACTCTGCAGGGAATCTTGCCAATGCTCGCCATGGGCCCCCAAATTCAGACATACAGCTATACATTGCGTCACACAAAATTCCGCTCAAATTCAGACAAAAAACTTGCACTCAATCAAGCTCTAACTAAAGTCTGCTGTATCCCCCAGGAAAAAGGATAACAGCGTCCCCTAAAAATAGTCACGACAGAGAGAGGTCCAGCAGCTCTGGAAGTCAGATGTGATCATGCTGTGTGTGAGTGTTGGTGTGTGTTGGGTGTGTGGATGCGTTGTGTATAGAGTGTGCGCTGTCTGTGGCACACAGAAATAGTTTGATGGTCTATAAGGCCATAATCCCGCGTCACCACGGCTACAGTGCAAGCTGCGTGTTTGGATCAAAGCAGAGGTTTGAAAGTGGATTTTCTTTTCCTTTGAAGAGAGTTAAAACGCACAGAGAGCGGACTGAGTCAGGAAGTGTGTGTTACTGATATGGTAGGAGTCAAAGATATGAAGCCTTTCTCATGCCATGGGCTGTATTACCTGAGAACTACATTTCTTTCTTTATTTTAAGTTTCACACTTCATCACTTCCTGAGGTTTTTCCAACTGTCTGAAATTAAAGTCTCAAGAGGCTCGGGCTGCTTGACTGTGGCAAAAATCATAATCACGACTATTTGGTCAATATTGAAATAATGATTATTTGATACAGATGTTCCCAAACTTTTTCAGCTCTTTACCCAAAAGAGAAACTTACAAAAATACATCATGAATTACATCATCATTGACATCTACATGTATAAGTATATATAAACAAATAAATAGAAACAGCAGGTAACATAAAAACAGTAGGTATATGTAAACAGTACGTTCTTTATGAAGCTGCATAATTTGAAATGACCCGTGATTGGCCCAAATCCTCCGTCACTGGCTGGATTTTCTAACGACGAGGTGCAGAAGTCTACACTACAATTACAATATGCTGAAAGGTTATTATGGAATTCCTAATGCAACCTTTGAGCTGTATCTAAAAACTATCCTCGCACTTAAACCGTCAGCATAAAAGCACGTTCACATTTCGTCTTATTTTTCATTCTCTTCTCTCGTCTTCTCGACAGCAGTGACTGGACAACATTCTGCCAGATTCGTGGTCCGAGGCGGAGATAACGTCACGTTGCCTTGTGAACACGTGATCCATGATCAGGGTGAATGTAACAGCACTTTCTGGATCTTCACTGGTTCAGGAAGCGCAGTATCATCATTGCTGGTGGACCATGGGCAGATTGCTCAGTCAGACAGACTGAGTGTTGCAGAGAATTGTTCTCTGGTTATAAAGAAGATCACAGATGAGGACGGTGGACGTTACAGCTGCAGACGGTCCATAGAAGGACATCACGATGCTAATGCGTATCTGTTTGTAGTTAACAGTGAGTATTTATATCATAATGTTTCAAGTCCTCCAAACCATACGACCATACAGGTCGTATGTTCCGACCCTCTAATGCGACCCAGACGAGCGTTTCCCAAATTATCGCCCCCTAGCGGTGGAAGTAAATGAGCATTTTTTTTTCGCCCTCATGCCTAAATGTTACGTTCTTGGTTTTAAACACGCCGTTACCGTTGTTATAACAGACGTCGTGGCGGTAGGTTTAGGTTTAGGCTGCAAAATAACTTAAAATAACAAAAAAAAAGGTTGTGGCTTTTTTCTCGAAACATTACGACATTTTTCTCATAAAATTGTGAGTTATTTACTCTTTTTCTCGAAACATGACGACATTTTTCTCGAAACATTATGATTTTTTTCTCATTAAATCGTGACTTTTTCCAAAAAAAAATATCCAAACATTATAACTTTTTTCTTGAAACATTACGACTTTTTTTTTCTCCAAACATTGACTTTTTTTCTCGAAACTTCCCGACTTTTTCTCATCAAATTGTGAGTTATTTCCCTCTTAACGTTACTTTTTTCTCAAAACATTACGACCTCTTTCTCATAAAATTGTGACTTTCTTCTCGAAACATTCCGACTTTTCTCGAAACATCGCAACTTTTTTCTCATTAAATTGGGACTTTTTCCTCAAAACTTTAAGACTTTTTTTTCCCAAACATTCCGATCTTTTTCTCAAAAATCTTATGACTTTTCACAAAACATTACAACTTCTTTCTCAAAACATTCCGACCTCTTTCTCATAAAATTGTGACTTTCTTCTTGAAACATTCCGACTTTTCTCGAAACATCACAACTTTTAACATCACAACTTTTTTCTCATTAAATCGTGACTTTTTCCTCAAAACATTAACATTTTTTCCAAACATTCCAATCTATTTCTCAAAATCTTATGACTTTTTTCCACAAAACATTACAACTTCTTTCTCAAAACATTACGACTTTTATAGGACACTGTAGTAAACTGCAGTCGACTAGTGAGGATATTCACAATTATCCCGATAATGGAAATTCACCACCATCAACTTATTGTTTTCTTATCGTGATCCACGATAAAATCCATTATTGTCCCATCTCTAATGTACACAGAAAAAAAGTTTTCTGAGCCCTGCTCTTATTTGCTTCCATATTAATTTTACTTTTACTGTCTTTCTCTCACAATCTCTCTTATTTACCTTCAGCAGCGTCTGAGCAGAAGAACACAGACACGCTGACACTGAACTGCTCTGTGTCCACGTATGACTGGTGTGCACACGCCGCGGAGTGGCTGTATGAGGGGAAAGCTGTGGACGGAGACATGCAGACGTCACAGTCTGAGTGCTCCGTTACGGTGACATTTCCTACGACTTATCTCAAGCAGAAGCCAAAGTATTACGAGTTGTTCACGTGCAAAGTGACGGATGTTTACGGTGAAGAAGTGCATGTGTTTGCCTTCAGCCCTCCTCAGTCGTCAGGTGAGATTCTAATCACTTTAATCTGATGTAACTCACAAACTACTTTTTTATTGTTAAATATGTAGAGAGTTATGATGATAGCCTTATGTTATGTGCTTACTGCTGATGGTAAACCGGAGATATTGTTTCTCGCTGTAAAATTAGTTTCCTTTTATTATTAGGCTATTATTATTATTATTATTATTGTTATTATTATTATTCTTCCTCTCATCAGTTTTATTTGTCTTTTTTATCTATTTTATCTAGTTTTTAGTCTAGGTTTTATCTTCTTCTTTTTTTTCTTTTTGTTATTATAGCTTTTAAATCTCTTATATTTTATTGTCATCTTTTTTTTGTTCTTTATTTTTTTTTTTTTTATGTCTTACTTTTTACTGTTTTACTACTATTACTCTTATTAGATCATTTATTGTATTTTATTGTCATCTTTTTTTATTTTTGTTCTGTCTTTTTACCTAGTCCTTTCTTTATTTGTTAATTAATTAATTAATTAATTAATTTATTTAGTTAAGTCACTTTGTTTTCCTACTCCTACTCTTATAGCTTTTAAATCTATTTTATTGTCATCATTTTTATGTTTGTTCCTTCTTTTTATCTCGTTCTTTTTTTTTTAATTTATGTCACTCAGTTTTACTATTGAATGAATGAATGAATATTTTATTTTCGTGTCTGGACATTTACATGACCCATCCCTCATT